>ML291895.1:58373-131356 GCA_005239495.1 Nicotiana undulata
TGGGGGGGGGGGGGGTGTTTCATTTTGATTTGACTTTGACATTTGTATGTAATAACTATTACTCTATTTTTATTTATCTTTATTTTCCCTTTTGTTATGGATATATTTTTACCATAAGATGTATATATTCATTTCCATTATGTATATATTCGCTTCACTTCATTTTGTCTATATTTAGTTTACTTTCTGTAGTTTACTTCATAACTTCTTTCGTTGTTTTTCCTTAATATCATAGCTTCTCATTTACTTTAGTAGCTTCTTTTTAAGTTGTTATCTTCTTTTTACGTTTTGTGTGAACAATATGAGCCTTTGGTTTTCTTAATGCCACGATTCTTTCCAAAGGTGGATGTTGTGTGAACCGGGTGGCTCTTCCCAACGATGGATGGCGTGACAACCTTATTAAGAGATTGAGTGCGTTTTCTTTTATATTTTGGTATATGTAGTGGTAATGAATAAAAGTGTCTCAAGTAGGCTTCACTTGGTACTAACACATTAACCTTCGACCTTATAGTTAGAAACAAAGTTGATTGGAAAAGAATAACTCTAGTTGTGACCTTTAGACTTTTGTGTTGACTAAAACAATCATCGAGTGGTATCTTTGAGCCATTTGTGATTTTCAATCTTAAATAGGGTTGTTGTGGGCCCTCAACTCTTTTCTCTTTAACAATCCAACAGCTTGAGAGGTGAGGTATTCCAAGTTCCGTGCTAATAAGTCTAGAACTTTCCCTGAATGTTTGTCTAGGCAAAATTATAAGTGTAGCTTGACTTGAGAAATGAGTGTAGGCTCTCCTTGATCCAATTTGAAACTTGAAAGCTTCCGTATCCTACCAATGTGATATCCCTAGTCAACCCCCTTTGAGACGAATCCCTTTTTCTTTCAATAACCACGTTACAAGCCTTTATCCGTTTTATAATGACCCTCTATTTGCACCCGGTCTTTCCTTAGCATTCTTGATAGACAATTGGCAAAAACATAAGTTTGGGGGGAGACACAAGTAATTTGAAAGTGATAAAAGGAACAAAGAAGAAAAAGAAATTAAGAAAACGAAAGGCAAAGAAAAGGAAGAAAGGCCAAAAAGAAATATGTCAAAAAGAAAGTGAATAAGGTAGAAAGTTGAAGGGATTCAAAGAAAGCAATGATGAAAGGCATGGAGTGAGTAGAAAAAATGATTTTCATGAGAAAGAAAGAGTGACATTACGTCTCTCTGGTTCCCTTAAGGAAGAAGAAAATGACTCAAATAGTCAAGAAAGTATGAGCCGAAAAGAGAAAATGGAGTGCTTAAGGAAAGATGAAACCATCATATTTCAACAAGTCCTACCTCGATCCAAAAGACTTCATTACATTCCCGCAAAAGCCCTATATGATTTCAAGTTGAGTGAGCATACATTAGTGGTGATTTACATAAGGGGCAAGCTTATGGTACTTAGAGCTGGGCTTGTGACATTCCTTTGAGAGAGATGAGCGAACTTCTTCACAATCCTTGTTTCGAGTGTTACATTCTAAAGTGAGATTTTCTCATGGATAGTAGAGGAGTAGTAGTTTGGGATCCATAATGACCTACGTGATAGAGCAAGCTTCCTTGGTGAATAAAGTCAACTCTTGATGCTCTAGTGTCATATTAGAACTACGGTACTCAAAAGGTCAAAACATTGTGTTGTTAATAACTCATTTGTGTTGATGGTAATTGTTAGTCCAATTGATGCATGATTGATTCACCTTAGGACCAGCTGAAATATCCTTTTTTTCTAGAGGATGTGGGAATTACCTTATTTGCTTGAGGACAAGCAAAAGCTTAATTTTGGGGGAGTTGATAATTAGGGATTTTGACCTCTTATTTTCTCTCCTTTACTTGTGTTTTAGGCCAAAAATGTTTGTAGGTATTCCCGGAAACTAAATTGTGCTTGCTTGCAGGAATTGTTCAATATGAGACCAAGGAATCAAAATCAACTCACAAAGGAGTCAAAAGTTGAACAAAAATCAAAACTGGACAAAGAGGCCTTCAGTGCGGACCGCACAAATATTGTGCGACTGCAATCAAAACTATGCGGTCCGCAAGAAGGAGATTCAGAGACTTGTAAATTTTGGCAATATGATGAGCTATGACCGCACCAATATTGTACGACTGCAAAAGTCCCTGTGCGGCCTCAATCCAAATTATGTGGTCCACGATGAACGATAATCAGAGAGTTAGCAACTTGGGGAAAATGAAGGAGTGCAGGCCGCACCAAAATTGTGCGGCCGCAGGATGTCAAGAGAGGTCACATACACAACTGTGCGGTTCGCGATGATGATGATTCAGAGAGTTGTCTCAAGACAAAATCAAGAAAGTGCGGACCACATCACTTTTATGCGGCCGTATAATCATGAGCGCTGCCACACTTAGAATTGTGTCGTCCGCAAAAGTCCAGCTCAAGCCAGAATCAAAAGTGAAGAATGCGGACCGCACCATAATTATGCGGCCGCGAAAGCAAGAGTGCTACCACACTCAGAATTATGCGGTTGCACAACCTCCGCAGGGGCATTTATGTCAGATATTTTCAGCTTAGTATAAATAGAACGTTTTGTAATTTTTAGGTTATGTTATGTTTTGGGAGAGCACCTAAGATGTCTACTTTTACTGTTTTCGGAAATTTTGTACTAGATTCACGTCTAAACATTATATTTTCATCCCATAATCTAATATTATGAATTTAATCTTCATTTCATCTTTAATTTCTTATATTTGTATGAGTAGCTAAACCCATAGCTAGGGTTGCGACCAACCCTAGTGTGGGTATTAATGGCTGTTTGATTTAGGGCTTGAATGTGAATGAGTTAGTGATATTTAGCCTAGTTCTTGCTAGAACTCAAGGATTAATGATTGAAAACATTCATTCATGCCTAAATGACTTAGTCTCTACTTGAGAAAGCGGGACTAAGTCTAGGAAAACTAGGCTAACAAGGAACTGGGGTGAACTCAAGAAATTGATAGCCCCAATTAAAGGGTTAAACCTAGAGATAGTAATACCCGACTTGAGCTAATATCTCTTGATTTGTATGAATACCCATTTGGACCTGAGAAAGCCAAATTGGGCAAAATAACTCAAACTACCGAGAGGTATAGAGTGAGTACCTGGGTGTGATAGCTATATTACAATCCCATCTAGTTGAGCTTGCCCTAGATTTTACAACCTGTTAGGTAACCACCTAGGTAGAAGTCACGACCCTAGTCCCTTTTAAGAATTTGAATTAACCCTAAAAAATAATATTATCCTTAGTTTTATTTATTGCAATCATTAGAGTAAAGATAGAAGTAGAATATCAACCCAAACTTGTGTAAGTGCAATTAGATTCAAAACCCATAATTCACTTAGATATACACCTAATTCCAATCATTAACTCCCTGTGGATTCGATCTCGATCTTAGTTGGGTTATTACTGCATCGACCTCCTCGCTACTCAATAGTAGTGTAGGCTTGGACCCGATCAACCAGCAGATAAGGAGTTGCACCAACAGATGTGCGAGCAGTCGTGCAGTATCACAAAAGAGCAAAATGCAAATTTTCATGCCATTGTCTGGACCCTTGGATCATCTTCTTGAGAATCTTCTTGATTTTCTTGTTTGCCGCTTCAACGGCTCCATTGGCTTTTGGTCGGTAAGGGGTAGAATGGTGATGCACAATTTTAAATTGCTCGCATACCTTCTTCATCAGATGACTATTTAGATTGGCCGAATTGTCAGTTATGATGGTTTTTTGGGATACCAAAACGACAGATGATGTTGGAATGAACGAAGTCCACCATGACTTTCTTGGAGACTGCTTTGAAAGTAACTCCCTCCAACCACTTGATGAAGTAATCAATGGAAACCAAAACGAATATATGCCCATTTGAATCCTTTGGCTCGATTGGCCCAATAACATTCATTCCCCAAGCAACAAAAGGACAAAGAGAGGACATAGGATGCAGCTCTGACGGAGGCGATTGAATCAGGTCGCCATGAATCTGGCATTGGTGACACTTGCGAACAAAACTAAAGCAATCTCGCTCCATAGTAAGCCAATAATACCCTGCCTGTAGATTGTTCTTCGCCAAAATATATCCATTCATGTGAGGCCCACATACCCCCGAATGCACTTCGCTCATGATCCGCTCAGCTTCTATTGCCTCCATACATCTCAACAAGTTCAAATCTAGGGTCTTTTTGTATAGGATTTCTCCTTCAGGAAGAAACCACCAGCGAGCCGCCTTATAGTTCCTTTTTTATCTGCCTTGGCAAGCTCCGGGTATTCCCTGTCTTTCAAGAATCGTTTTATGTCATGAGATCATGGTTCACCCTCTCGTTCTGTCTCTATTATATTGTAGTAACCGTGTTGATTCCGAACATGGATTTTCAGTGGCTCAATATGAATGTTGCCCGGATAAGGGAGCATCAAAGCTAAAGTAGCCAAGGCATCGACTAGCTAGTTGTGAAACCTGGGAATGTGCCTAAACGCGATGGACTTGAATCTTTTGCTTCAGTAATGCACACATTGTTTGTATGGAATAAGCTTGATGTCTCGAGTCTCCCATTCGCATTGATCTACCAAACCCTGTGCTTGCATTGCGGTGGGAGTGACGTAAACGATGTCGAACTCAGTGAGCAAAATTTGCCATTTTACGAGCCTGCCAATGGGCATTGGCTTTTGGAAGATGTACTTCAAAGGATCCATTCTAGATATGAGGTAAGTAGTGTAATCAAAAAGATAATGCCTCAGCTTCTGAGCGACCCAAGTCATGGACATGTCCTTTCTAAAAGGGTATACTTAACCTCATAGTTGGTGAACTTTTGCTCATATAATAGATTGCCTGTTCCTTTTTGCCTGTGGCATCATGTTACCCCAGGACGCATCCAAAATAATTACCCATCACCGATAGATATAAAAACAAAGGCCTACCAGGTTTAGGTGGGACCAATACAAGGGGTTTTGATAGATAATCTTTGATCCTGTCAAAAGTATTTTGGAAATCATCCGTCCACTTGATAGCAACATCCTTTTTCAGCAACTTAAAGATGGGGTCGTACGTGGTTGTGAGCTAAGAAATGGACCTAGTGATGTAATTCAATCTCTTGAGCGAACTCATGACTTCAGTTTTGTTTTTCGGGGATGGCAGATCTCGAATGGACTTTATCTAGATGGATCCAATTCGATGCCTCTCTGGTTGACTGTAAAACCGAGGAGCTTCCCAGACGGAACCCCAAAAGCACACTTGGATGTATTGAGCTGAAGGTCATACCTTTGCAGCTTTTCGAAGAACTTTTTCAAATCGTGAACATGATCAACCTATGTCTTTGACTTTATGATGACATCATTGACATAGGCTTCAATCTCTTTGTGCATTATGTCGTAGAAAATGGCGGTGATGGACCTCATGTAAATTTCCCCTAGCATTACTCAAAACCGAATGGAATGACCATGTGTCGCACCCATTTTTCTCGCAAAATAGGGTTTTGACACGTGGAAACTCTTTTAAGGGAGAGTGTTAAAAGAGAGAGTCTCCACCTAACGGGTTTAAGGTGCGTTAGGGAACCTATTTGCAGATTATTCTTGTTTAACCAATTGCGTCACCAAAGATCGGGTAAGGGCTCAAATTACCTTGAGGAGAAGGTGTTAGGCACTCCTCGAGGTCCACAACGGTGGGTCCCGGCCAAAATCGAATTATATGAATTAGTCTAAGCAAAAGAGAATAGACAAAATTGGGAAAATAAAATAAAATGATTGACTTTAAAACAAAGAAGGGGGTCCTAAGTTTTTTAGCCTAAATGATCACCCCGTGCAACATAAATAATACTTCGTAACTCCCTTGAGGTGGGGTGTTACTCATATTATTCAGCGGGCACAGACTATCATCTACTGCTAACCGATTACTATCTTTAAGTTGTTTACCTAAAGTGCACTAGTTGATTCTAAATCGTACCCTATGCGTGCACTACCCGTCCCATGCCTGTGGTCCAGGAAGAATTTAGACCTCTATCTCGGGTGGTTCTAGACTTAACTTAGGTTCCTCATAAATGAGAAAACTAGGCGACATACAAAACAATTTAGACTTTCATGTATAGGAAAAATAAAAGGGCTCAAGTTGGCCTCCGCACTCAGACAACAAATGCACGCAAACCAATTAACATTGACAGTTGCAAATTTTAATTAGTTAAGGTTGCAGAACCCTGTAGGTAGGATCTCTATGTGATTCTCAATTTTAATAAGCAGGCAGTTCGTATGTGTAAAGCCTTTTTCTCTTAATACAATTTCTAAAGCCTGCATAGTAGCCAACTGATTATAAACATAAGAGGTTAAACCTATAGGCATGATGTCTAGGTGATTCACGGAGTAACTAATAATGGTATTCACAGGAATATGTTTGGAATTGCTTAATCGAGTCTTATAGGCATGGTTTCTAATAATGATAATCAGCACAATGTTGAAAACTCTTAAAGAAACGAGCAGGACAATAATTGAGACTGATTTAGGCCCTATAGGCATGATTCCTATAATTAAAATTGAATTTTTTAGATCCTATATGCATGATTTCTATAATTAAAACTGATTTTTAGATCCTATAGGCATGATTTCTAAGTTATAACAAGGGCAGCATGCAAATTAACAAGGTCCTATACAACCTAATGCATGTGCACACTAAGATATTAATAATTCAATATCCTATAGGCATGATTTCAAATAGGTAAAATCATAACACATTCGAACCAAATAAAGAACCTATAGGCAGGATTTCTAACACACATTTGAGCAAAGTAGGATACTTATTGACAAGATTTCTATAATAACTGAACATGTTTGAGCAAAGTAACACATTTTTGAGCAAAAAGGAATACCTATAGGCAGTATTTCTACCCATTTCAATGCAAGTATAAGATAAAACCCCCTTTCCCAATATTGCTAATGCCCCAAAATGTTATTACAAAGTAGAATAACTATAGGGAGCCTACAACATGCCCAAAGATACACCCGGCCAGGAGATGCCTTCATTCCCATGGTTCATAATAGCCCATAAATTACATCTTCATGGACATTAGGCAGCCAGGAATTAAGTGATTCACCCAGTAGGTATAAAACAAAGTTGAGCATATAGAACCTAGACCCTAGTGTGTCATAGTTCCCAAGGGCTTCAAGAACCCATAGCAGTGCTCAAACTAGGGAGGTTAGCAAACATAATTTTAGAGGAGAGACTAGGGACCAAGTCCTAGTGTGTCAGAGTTCACAAGGGTCTCAAATGAACTCTGAGCAGTGCTCACGCTAGGGAGGTAAAAGGACAGAGCCTAAGCAGCCTTTGCTTTTAGCCGACTAGGAATAAGAGCTCAAAAGAACCAGACAATAAAGGAATATAATGAGGTTAAGGGACACCACTGAAGGACAGAACCAAATTGAGCTTACAAAAACAAGTAATAGAAATGCTTAAATTTAAGACAGACTTAACTAAGTTTCAAAAAATGAGTTCAATCATATATGCATACATTAACACGGCAAGTTGCAAAACAGATTTGTAGTAAGAAAAATATAGTTCGGATTATGCTTAGTGCAGAAGACTAATGTCACAAAAAGGAATCATATCGAGTGGCAATAGAAACTAACATGCTGAGGACTAATTAGGGAATTACTGGAAAAGTCAAGACATGATGAAAACAGGAACAAAACAGGCTACATTGCAACAAATTCAGAATCAGACTTGTTATTCTCTTAATGAATACACTCATACTTAGTCAGCTAACCCATAGAAAGAGGATATGAGTACATGTTCAAATAGCAGTTCTAAACAGAAGAGGGGTGGCTATCAATAACACATAGGCTAGGCAGAATTGAGAGAAATTAATCAACTCAGGTCTAAACATGTCTCAAACTACAAATGTAATAGCATTTAGATGAGCAGAATCTAAAATTGAAGTAACACATTGAATAAAATGGCAGATAAATCAGAATGAAATGACAAAGGCTTGGTAACTCACCAGTTAAAATAAAACAAGAAAGAAAAGAAGCCCACAATATTGTGAATATCACCTAAAAGAGCAAGAACTCAAAATTTTTGGCCTTGGCTTTCAGCCTGCCATGAACCAAAGTGCATAAAAAGATTGTTAAAGAGCAAAGAGCACACCGCCTTAATTTTTGTAGTTTTCTTAATGATTCCGGAACTGCTTCAAAAAGGATTGGGGAGGGGTTTATATAGTGTAGGAATTGAACACACAAACATGGAAAATCGTCAGTCAAACACTAGAAAGGAAAGCACTCAAAATCGGTAAGGAAAGGAGAAAATTTAAAACCATAATTTTAGGTAAAGTACACAAATCGACAGAAATAAAAGGAAAAAAATCACATGCTGCATAGAATAAGATGAACATTGACCTGAATACTATTCAAAATCAAAGAATCGAACCAGATTTGGTTCGATTTAAAAGAATCTGAAATCCTAACTTAGGGTAAGTAAAACGCATTGGCAAATACAAACAAATTTACACATAATAAGGCGAATATAGACGAGATAACACTTAAAATCAATGGCTTGAACAAATTTTGGTTTGAATCAAATAAAATCTGTAAACCCTAGCTTTAGGACTAAATACGAATCAACAAAATATGAACAAATCGGACTCACACGGTGTAGAATAAACGTGCGTGGACGGAATATCGTCTAGATTCAAGATATGGGAGTCAATCATACAGAACCAAAGTAAGAGTACTTGCCATGTTTAGGCAAGTACTAGGTAATACCGTAGAGAATCGTTAAGTAATGGAAATATACAAATATGGTAAGTGAATGGGAAGAAAATCCCATTAGAAGAGGGATTAGGAGAGGGGTTTTCGAGAGGCGGAAGGTTTAGAGGGAATGTTGTTAGGGTTTGGGGTCGAGTAATATAAGGAAGGGGGACGACGTTGTGAGTCATTGATCATTTTTTATCAATGGTTGCGATTTGAGAAGGGTTGGGTCGGTTTTGGACTGGGTTCGGTCGCTTAAGATTTTGCTGGGCTTATTGGGACAAGGTATGGGTAGTTTAGGTCTGATAAATAGGCAAGTTTTGGGCCATATTTTAAATACCCACTATTTAACAAATAAATAATTTATAAAAATAGTTAGTAAATAAAAAACTCATTTGTCTACTAAAATGATTAAAAATAATTACTTAACATTATAGAAATATTAAAAGTCATTTTCTATATAAATAATGTAATTATATATGCATATGAGCCATTATTGCAAAAATGTGCAATTTAGCCTTAAAAATATAAATGTAGTTATATGAAATGCACTGAAAATATTTAAAATATCATATTGGTATAAATGATAAGTTTAGATGATTAAATCATTAAACAATAATTTGGAGGGTAATTATTGGATATTTATACAATAAAATGCAAAATAAATTGAGTTAAAGCCTTTAAAAATTATGGAAAATTATGAAAAATACTTGTGTGTGTTTGTAAATAAAATGATGATGCATATTCACTATATTGAAAGTATATATATACATTTGAAAATATGAGAGAAAAATTGGGTATCAACAGTTGCCCCTCTTTACCCAGGAAGGATGATTGAGTTGTCGGGTAAAGAAATGATGACCAATTTTAACCGAATGGGGTGATTTTGAAAAATATAGACCAAACCCTGGTTTCTGAGTTGCTTACATATCCCTGGTTTTACAGGAATCAGGCCATGCGTAGTTCTGGATCCAACGGTGGAATAAACTGATGGAGTTGTTGTAGGAACAAACATGCTTTTATGGACAGGGCGATATCGGGGTTGTAAATGGATGTATCTGGGAATGGTTATTGATATTTGAACGGTTATCAGATGGGAATGGGTAACGGACGGTGGTTGGTTACGATTGAAATAATTGTAGGATATGAACGTTGAATGGAAACCGGAGCGAAGATTGCTCCAGTTAGGAGAACAATTACTTCCTGGAACACCTGCAAACTCAAAACACGATGTATGCACAATATATATATTGATTATTGAAAGAATTTAAACATGATGAAAATTCCCTTTGGACCATGGAAATCGTCTTTGGACGGTGAGGAGGATGTCCTTAGACCATGACGTCCTGGGCCATGAATCGTGAGATAGGGGGTTCGCCGGCCATGAAATGATGTTCTCGGGCCATAAAAATAGTGCCTATGAACTATGGAACCTTTGAATAATGATGTGCAATATTGATAGATCCTCAGGCCATGGCATGGTGTCTTCCAGCTATGAGGATGATGCCTTCAGACTATGACACCTTTGGACAAAATGGTGATGTTTCAGCCCATGATATGCAAAGACATGATGCTTGGAGAAACAAGACAGAGCTTAATCTTATGTAAGATTGGGGGCAGAGCTTGGCCCCGAGGTAGAGAATAGTGCAAGGTTTCAAATAGCATAGCATTTGTGGTTATGCAAGGAGAGACAATGCTTAGTCTCATGCAAGAATGGAGACAATGCTTAGTCTCGTATGGGGGAAGGCAACGCTTAGCCTTATGCAATTAAGGAGGTAGGGCATAGACTTTTTCAAGATGGAGACAAGGCTTAGTCTCATGCAATGGAAGGCAGAGCTTAGCCTTATGCAATTGAGGAGGCAGGGCTTAGCCTCATGCAAATGTGGAGACATGGCTTAGTCTCATGCAAGGGGGAAGGCAGAGCTTAGCCTTATGCAATTAAGGAGGCAGGGCTTAGCCTCATGTAAGATGGAGACAATTCTTAGTCTCATGTAAGGGGAAGGCAGAGCTTAGCCTTATGCAATTGAGGAGGCAGGGCTTAACCTCATGCAAATATGGAGACAATGCTTAGTCTCATGCAATGAACAAATATTAAGTAGAAATAGAGTATTTCTTAGCTGGAGATATGTTTGCGCCTGGCAGTTTTGTCATTATGAAGATAGTGATTTTGAGGTGGGCAGGAATTTCTTGTTTCTGCATCCAAAGAAAAATCGTGAGTTTTACGGGGGAGGCTAGTTCGTGCCTCCGCCTGCTTGCCTTGATTTTCTCCGCATTTAAATCTTACTCGAGTTAGCATGGGTAGCATCCGGCTATAAAATAAAGTTTTCGAAAAATATGCGTGCATAGTTATTTAAAACATCGTAATATGCAATATCAAATAAATTAGATGAGCCAATAACTGCGACACTTTTAGAGACATTGCGACTTCCTTGCAATAGAATTTTGAGGGTCCTCCTCAAAATTCTGCCCCAGTTATTTAGACAACTTTATGACAGTTCCGCATACGATGACGTCGGCTGGACTTGCTCCAGAATTTTGAGGGTCCTCCAAAATTCTGCCACAGTTTCTGATTGTGGGGAAAATGAAAATTTCATTGAATTGTGACCGAACCCACAGGTCAAGCGTAGTTCAGTTACATCAAATGAAGAATGTAAACAGTTTAAACATAATATCTTTTGGCTGTGTCTAAATTGATAGGCTTTGGCCAAATCTCTCCGTCCATGTCTGTGAGTATGAGTGCTCCTCCCGTCAGTACTCTATGAACCATGTAGGGTCCTTGCTAGTTGGGTGAGAATTTTCCTTTGACTTCATCCTGATGTGGAAAGATTCATTTCAGCACCAGCTACCCCGGTGCGAACCGTCTAGGTTTGACCCTTTTGTTGAAAGCTCTGGACATTCTGTTATGATAAAGTTGACCATGACACACTTCATTCATTCTTTTCCCATCAATAAGAGCTAATTGTTCATAGTGGTTCCTTACCCACTCTGCATCACTGAGTTTGGCTTCTTGTATAATTCTTAAGGAAGGAATTTCTACCTCGGCGGGAATGACAACTTTAGTACCGTAGACCAGCAAATAAGGAGTTGCACTGGTTGATGTGAAGACTGTTGTACGATATCCCAATAAAGCAAATGGTAACTTATCGTGCCATTGATTGTTATTTTCTACCATCTTCCTTAATATCTTTTTGATGTTCTTGTTGGCGGCCTTCGCGGCTGCATTCATTTGGGGTCGGTATGCTGTGGAATTATTGTGCTTGATTTTGAAGATCTCGCACATAGCTTTCATTAGGTCACTGTTGAGATTGGCGGCGTTGTCGGTGATGATGGATTCTGGAACCCCGAATCTGCAGACAATACGATCTTGGACAAAATCTGCGACGACTTTCTTCGTTACAGCTTTGTAAAATACAGCTTCAACCTATTTTGTGAAGTAGTCTATGGACACTAGAATGAATCTGTTCCTGTTTGAAGCAGCGG
The DNA here is from genome assembly GCA_005239495.1 of Nicotiana undulata. Taxonomy (NCBI): domain Eukaryota; kingdom Viridiplantae; phylum Streptophyta; class Magnoliopsida; order Solanales; family Solanaceae; genus Nicotiana; species Nicotiana undulata. The sequence goes on from ML291895.1 coordinate 70,578, forward strand.
GCTCGATTGGTCCAGTGACATCCATTCCCCAGGCGACAAAAGGCTAAGGAGAACTTGTTGCATTAAGTTCATTTGGAGGCACCCGTATCATATCTGCGTGTATTTGGCACTGATGACATTTGTGGACACACCTGATGCAGTCTGTTTCCATAGTCATCCAAAAATATCATGGTCTAAGTATCATCTTGGCTAAAACAAAACCATTCATATGTGGTCAACAAGTTCCATCATGTATCTCTTCCAGCAGTTTGGAAGCTTCCTTGGCGTCAACACACCATAATAGCCCTAGGTCTAGAGTCCTTCTGTATAGAATTCCTCCACTTTGGAAGAAATGGTTGGATAATCACCGGGGCGTGCGTTTCTGAGTACGATTTGCATGCTCCGGGTACTCTCATTTTGCCAAGTAATCCTTGATATCATGGAACCATGGATTCCCATATGTTTCTCCTTCAACATGAGCATAGTAAGCTGGATGATTATGGATCCTTACCGGAATGGGGTCGATGAAATTCTTGTCCGGATGCTGTATCATGGAGTACAAAGTGGCCAATGCGTCTGCGAACTCATTCTAGGTTCTCGGGACATGTCTGAACTCTATCTTCGTGAACCTCTTCATCATCTCTTGTACATGATATAGATATGGTAATATCATGGTGTTTTTTGTAGACCATTCTCCTTGCGCCTGATGCACCAGCTGAATCACCAATTATTAGAAATTCTTGGATATTCATGTCAACAGCCAAATTGAGCTCCAATATGCAAGCCTCATATTTCGCCATATTATTGGTGCATAGAAATCTGAGTTTTGTGGACACTGGGTATTGTTGACCGGTTTCTGACACCAAAATGGCTCCAATACCTATTCCTTTGACATTTGCAGCCCCATCGAAGAACATTCTCCACCTGTCGTAGGCATCGGCGATATCTTCTGCTAGGAATAACACTTCTTTATCAGGAAAATATGTTTTTAGTGGTTCGTATTCTCCTCATACAGGATTTTCCGCAAGGTGATCCGCTAATGCATGTCCCTTAACCGCCTTTTGAGTCACATAAATGATGTTAAATTCACTCAAAAATATCTGCCATTTTGCTAGCTTCCCTGTAGGCATGGGCTTCTGGAAGATGTACTTCAAAGGATCCATCCTTGATATGAGATGTGTGGTATAGGCATAGAAGTAGTGCCTCTGTTTCTGGGCTATCCATGTCAGATCAAAACAAGTGCGTTCCAGTAGGGAATACCGTTCTTCGTAGGTTGTGAACTTCTTACTTAGATAATATATTTTGATGACCCAAAAGGTCATCCTGTGTAAATTTGACTAAAACCTTGTTGTGAGGCCTCGAAAGCCTCTGTTAATCCTACCTCGATGTGCGTGCGCAGCCCGAGCGCGTAGCCGGGAAGCCTTTATGTGGAAATGTGTTAAGCAGTTGAATTTATGATAATTAATTGACTAAAGTTGACTTTGGTCAACATTTTTGGTAAACGGACCCGAACCCATGATTTGATGGTCCCGGAGGGTCCGTAGGAAAATATGGGACTTGGGCGTATGGCCGGAATCGAATTCCGAGGTCCCAAGTCCGAGAAATAAATTTTTAAAGAAAATTGTTTCCTGAAAATAATAAAGACTTTTGAAAATGAATTTTGATGTGAAACCCGTGTTACCGAGCCAGTATTATGGTTCCGGAGCCCGGAACAGGTTCAATATATATTATATGAGTTATCTGTAAAATTTGGTAAGAAACGGACTTGGTTTGACGTGTTTCGGATCAAAAATGGAAAATTTGATAGTTTATGAAGTTTGAGAAATTCTATGGATTTTGGAGTTTAATTCATGGGTTTTGATGTTATTTTGGTGGTTTAATTACTTGAATAAGTCCGTAGGATGATTTTGAAGTCATGTGTGTATTTGGTTTTGAGCCCCGACGGCTCGGGTGAGTTTCAGGTAGGTGTTGGGGTGCTAAAATGTTGAAAACTTTGGTGTAATTGCTGGTTTCTGGTGTCCAGGTAAATTACCCTATGCGAACGCACTCAAGGGGGTGCGAACGCACAGGGTAAAAGTGGGGTCTGGGGTAAGGGTCCAAATTTCTCTATGCGAACGCACCACATTGGGTGCGAACGCGGAGTGTATGTTAGGCAGAGCTATGCGAACGCACCACATTGGGTGCGAACGCGGAGGGTAGGATAGGAAAAGTTATGCGAACGCGGGGTTAAGGGGTGCGAACGCATAGGCTATTAGGGGGACCTGGGGGCTGGGTAGTGCCAGGCCTGTGCGAGCGTGGCACCTGGCACGCGAACGCATAGGCCAATCTTGCTAACACTGTGCGAACGCGGCCAAGGGGTCGCGAACGCATAGTGTATTTTGCCTAGTGATTTTAAGTGTCAAAAACAGACTTCATTACGGGATTTTCACCATATTTTCATAACCCTTCTTCTTCCCACACCCCATAGGCGATTTTGAAGAGATCCTCCTCCATAGCTTCATAGGTAAGTAAACTTAGCTCTATTTTCTCCCATTTTCATCAATAATCACTAGATTCTAGGCCTAAAAACATGAGATTAAGGGTAGAAATTGGGGTTTTGGGTAGAGTTAGGGCTTTTGGAATTTTTGGGAATTCAACCTTGTTTTGGGGTCGTATTTCAAAACTAATTGTATATTCGGGCTCGTGGGGGAATGAGTGATCGGGTTTCGGTCCGAACCTCGAGTTGGACTGAGCGGGCCCGAGGTCAAATTTTGGTATTTTTTGAAGAATGATGGGAAATGTATAATTAGACTTTGGGATTGAATTATTGAGTCATTATTAATATAATTGATTCGATTATGCTTAGATACTATCGTTTCGGAGTTGGATTCGAGAGGGAAAGCAGTTCTAGAGGCTTGATTTGCATTTTTGGAGCCGAGGTAAGTGTTTGGCCTAACTTTAGTGAGGGAATAGGTGTTGAGTCATATGTGCTGCTTGTATTATCATGTTCAATGTATAGGTGAGGTGACGAGTACCTATGCATTGTTTGTCAAGCATGCCCGGGAGTCTAATTTGGTGAATTACCTGTTATTATTCCGATGTTTATTGTGTTTTGAAGTATTTTTCTTTGGAAAGTTGTTGAATTGCTGAGATTATCCGTTAAGTACTTGTGATATGATATTTCAGTCGAGGTCTCAATTCATTACGTTATATACTTGTAAGAGATTAGTTATAGTTGGGTCCCTTGTCAGGCATTGTTATTATATTGGTTGATGTTTTCCCCTTGCTGGGTGGTTTTGAATTGTATTCCATGTTGTTAAATTCCTTGCCAAGTTGTCATTTGTTGTTGATTTGGGTGAGGAAGAGTGTAAAGCACGAAGGGTGATGCCGTGTATTCATCTCATTCATTTTATACATTGCATGGTGAGGAAGAGAGTAAAAGCACGAAGGGTGATGTCGTGCCATGTTTTACATTGCTTTTATTTATACATTGCATAGTGAGGAAGAGAGTAAAAGCACGAAGGGTGATGTCGTGCCATTATTTATATTGCTTTCATTTATACATTGTATTGTGAGGACGAGAGTAAAAGAATGAAGGGTGATGCTGTGCCATTATTCATATCACTTTCATTTACGCATTGCATTGTGAGGAAGAGAGTAAAAGCACGAAGGGTGATGCCGTGCCACTATTTATATTGCTTTCATTTACGCATTGCATTGTGAGGATGAGAGTAAAAGCACGAAGGGTGATGCCGTGTACATTTTTGTTTGAGTTATTATGTCCTGTTGACTTGATTCTTTTGCATTATTGTTTGTTCAGTTATTCATCGTCTCTTCTCACTTGTTACCCCATTACTTGTCCCTGTATTAACATGCTTAACCGCTTATTTCTTGCCATTTTCTTTGGTAGATATTATAGAACTGTACAGGTAAGTTGTTGTTGTCGTGTCTCGCCTCGTCACTACTTCGCCGAGGTTAGGCTCGGCACTTACTCAATACATGGTGTCGGTTGTACTGATGCTACACCTGCACTTCTTTATGTTGTGCAGATTACGCAGCCGAACCCGGTGGACATCGTTAGAGGGAGTATCCTTCAGTCCATTTCAGACGACACCGAGGTAGTTCCGTAGGCGTTCGTGGATCTCGGCGTCATTGTCTATGTTTCATTCTGTCATCTATGTATTTCCAGACAGATATATCATTTTATTTCAAACTGTTGTCTTTAGGTAAATCTTAGACTGGTTCGTGAGATTGTGACTCCATTTCTGGGTTTTGTACTTAAAAGGATTTCTTTGTTATTGGCTATTGTTATTTAGATTTTGTTAAGCTTCCACATTTTATCACAATTATCTAGTCAGTGTTTATTACTTTCACTTGTTAATAAATCAATTAGGTTAACATGTTGGCTTGTCTAGCGGGTGCAACGTTAGGCGCCATCAGGGCCTGAAGGTGGGATTTTGGGTCGTGACATATATGACATGTTCTTTCCTTCCTGTCGCATCATGTTGTCCCAAGACACAACCGAAAGTCCCATCTAACACAGAGAGGTAGAGTAGAAGTGGTTTACCAGGCTCTGATGGGACTAGGACTGGCGATTTGGACAAGTATTCATTGATTTTGTCAAAAGCTTTTTGGCAGTCTTCAGTCCGACTGGTTGCGACATGCTGTCGCGCCCCTTTTTCTCGCAAAATCGAGTTTCGACACGTGACAACCCTTTTAAGGGAGAGTGTTAAAAGAGAGAGTCGCCACCTAACGAATTTAAGGTGCGTTAGGGCACCTATTTGCAGATAACTCTGGTTTAACCAGTTGCATCACCAAAGATCGAGTAAGGGATCAAATTACCTTGAGGAGAAGGTATTAGGAACTCCTCGAGGTCCACAACAATGGGTACCCGCCGAACTCAAAATGTATGAATTAGTCTAAGCAAAATAGAAGAGAAAAAATTGGGCAAATAAAATAAAATGATTGACTTTAAAACAAAGGTGGGGGGTCCTAAGTTTTTTAGTCTAACGGATCACCCCGTGCAACATAAACAATACTTTGTAACTCCCTCGAGGTGGGGTGTTACTCATATTATTCTGCGGGCACATACTATCATCTCGTGCTACCCGATTACTATCTTTAAGTTGTTTACCTAAGGCGCACTAGTTGATTCTAAATCGTACCCTATACGTGCACCACTCGTTCCATGTTTGTGGTCCTAGCGTGCACCACCCGACATACAAAACAATTTGGACTTTCATGTATAGACAAACAAAGGCTCAAGTTAGCCTCCGCACTTAGACAACAAATGCACGCAAACTAATTAACATTGACAGTTGCAAATTTTTATAAGTTAAGGTTGCACAACCCTATAGGAAGGATCTCTATGTGATTCAAGATTTTAATAAGCAGGCAGTTCGTATGTGTAAAGCCTTTTTCTCTTAATACAATTTCTAAAGCCTACATAGTTGCCTACTGATTATAAGCATAAGAGGTTAAACCTATAGGCATGATGTCTAAATGATTCACGGAGTAACTAACAATGGTAATCACAGGAATATGTTCGGAATTTCTTATTCGAGTCTTATAGGCATGGTTTCTAATATTGATAATCAACACACTGTTGAAAACTCTTAAAGAAATGAGCAGGACAATAATTGAGACTGATTTAGACCCTATAGGCATGATTCCTATTATTAAAACTGATTTTTTTAGATCCTATAGACATAGTTTCTATAATTAAAACTGATTTTTAGATCCTACAGACATGATTTCTAAGTTATAAGCAGGGCAACATGTAAATTAACTGGGTCCTACACAACCTAATGCATGTACACACTGAGATATTAATAATTCAATATCCTATAGGCGTGGTTTCTAACAAGTAAAAGCAGAACACATTCGAACCAAATAAAGAACCTATAGGCAGGATTTCTAATACACATTTGGGAAAAATAGGATACTTATAGGCAAGATTTCTATAATAACTAAACATGTTTGAGCAAAGTAACGCATCTTTGAGCAAAATAGAATACCTATAGGCAGGATTTCTATACATTTCAATGCAAGTATAAGATAAAACCCCTTTCCCAATATTACTAATGCCCCAAAATGTTATTACAAGAATTATTACAGACCCAGAATGAATAGAATAAATTACAAAATAGAATAACTATATGGAGCCTACAGCAGGCCTAAAGATACACCTGACCAGGCCAGGCCTTCATTCCCATGGTTCATAATAGCTTATAAATTACATCTTCATGGACATAAGGCAGCCAGGAATTAAGTGATTCACCCAGTAGGTATAAAATAGAGTTGAGCATATAGAACCAAGACCCTAGTGCGTTAGAGTACCCAAGGGCTTCAAGAACCCAGGGCAGTTCTCACACTAGGGAGGTTAGCAAAGATAATTTCATAGGAGAGACTAGGGACCAAGTCCTAGTGTGTCAGAGTTCACAAGGGTATCAAATGAACCCTGAGCAGTGCTCACGCTAGGGAGGTCAAAGGACAGAGCCTAAGTAGCCTTGGCTTTCAGCCGACTAAGAATAAGAACTCAAAAGGACCAGACAGTAAAGGAATAAAATAAGGTTAAGGGACACCACTGAAGGACAAAACCAAATTGAGCATATAAAAACAAGTAATACACAAGATTAAATTTAAGACAGACTTAAATAAGTTTCAAAAAATGAGTTTAATCACATATGCTTACATTAACACGGCAAGTTGCAAAACAGATTTGTAGTAAGAAAAAGAGAGTTCATATTATGCTAAGTGCAGAAGACTAGTGTCACAAAAAAGAATCATATCGATTGCCAATAGAACCTAACACGCTGAGGACTAATTAGGGCAATTACTGGAAGAGTCAAGACATGATGAAAACAGGATCAAAACAGGCTACATTGCAACAAATTCAGAAACAAACTTGTTATTCTCTTAATGAATACACTCATACTTAGTCAGCTAACCCATAGAAAGGGGATATGAGTACATGTTCAAATAGCAGTTCTAAACAGAAGAGGGGTGGCTATCAATAACACATAGGCTAGGCATAATTGAGAGAAATTAATCGACTCAGGTCTAAACATGTCGCAAACTACAAACGTGATGGCATTTAAATTAGCAGAGTCTAAAATTAAAGTAACACATTGAACAAAATGGCAGATAAATCAGAATGAAATGACAAAGGCTTGGTAACTCACCAGTTAAAATGAAACAAGAAAGGAAGGAAGCCCACAATATTGTGAATATCACCAAAAGAGCAAGAACTCAGAATTTCTGGCCTTGGCTTTTAGTCGGCCAGGAACCAAAGTGCAGAACAAAATTATTAAAGAGCAAAGAGCACACAGCCTTAGTTTTTATAGTTTTCTTAATGATTCTGGAACTGTTTCAAAGGGGAGTGGGGAGGGGTTTATATAGTGTAGGAATTGAACACATAAACATGGAAAATCTTCAGTCACATACTAGAAAGGAAAGCACTCAAAATCAGTAAGGAAAAAAGAAAATTTAAAACCCAAATTTTAGGTAAAGTACACAAATTGGCAGAAATAAAAGGTAAAAATCACATGTTTCATAGAATAATATTAACATAGACAAGTACTATTCAAAATCAAAGAATCGAACAAGATTTGGATCGATTTAAATGAATCCAAAACCCTAATTTAGGGTAAGTAAAAAAAAATGGCAGAGACAAACAAATTTACACATAATAAGGTGAATATAGACGAGATAACACTTAAAATCAAAGGCTTGAACCAATTTTGGTTCGAATCAAAGAAAAACTATAAACCCTAGCTTTAGGGTTAAATACGATTCAACAAAATATGAACAAATCAGACTCACACGGTGTAGAATAAACGTGTGGACAGAATATAGTCCAGATTCAAGAGATGGGAGTCAATCAAACAGAATCAAAGTAAAAGTACTTGCCATGTTCAGGCAAGTACTAGGTAATACCGTAGAGAATCACCCAGTAATGGAAATATACAGATATGGTAAGTGAATGGGAAGAAAATCCCATTAGAAGAGGGAGTAGGAGAGGGTTTTTCGAGAGGCGGCGGGTTAGGGTTCTTCAGAGGGGAGAGAGTAGAGAGGCGGCGGGTTTAGAGGGAATGGGGTTAGGGTTTGGGGTGGAGTGATATAAGGAAAAGGGGACGACTTTGTGAGCCGTTGATAACTTTTTATCAACGTCTCAGATTGGAGAAGGGTTGGGTCGCTTAGGAATGGGCTGGGGTTATTGGGCCAAGGTCTGGGTAGTTTAGGTCCGAAAAATAGGTAAGTTTTGGGCCAGATTTTAAATACCCACTATTTAACAAATAAATAATTTATAAAAATAATTAGTAAATAACAAAAATATCATTTGTCTACTAAAATGATTACAAAAATTACTTAAAATTATAAAAGTCGTTTTCTATATAAATAATGTAATTATATATGCATATGGGCCATTATTGCAAAAATGTGCAATTTAGCCTTAAAATGCAAATGTAATTATAAGAAATGCACTGCAAATATTTAAAACCTCGTATTGGTATAAATGATAAGTTTAAATGATTAAATCATCAAAAAATAATTTGGAGGGTAATTATTGGATATTTATATAATAAAATGCAGAATAAATGGATTTAAAGCCTTTAAAACTTATGGAAAATTATGAAAAATACTTGTGTGTGTTTGTAAATCAAATGATGATGCATATGCACTATTTTTAAAGTATATATATATATATATTTAAAAATATGAGAGAAAAATTGGGTATCAACACCCTGTAACAATAGGTACCCCATGAAATGTGAAAACTGTCTTTTCTGCATCATCCTCATGCATTCGAATCTGGTGGTATGCGTCATAGCAATCCACAAAAGATTGTATCTCATGCTCAGCGCAATTAACTACAAGTATGTGGGTGTTAGGTAGAGGAAAATTATCCTTTGGAATCGCTTTGTTAAAATCTCTGTAGTCGACTCATACTCTAGTTTTTCCATCCTTCTTCGGCAAAGGCACAATATTTGCCACCCAGGTAGTATATCAGATGGCTCTAGACGCATTAGCGCTCAGTTACTTCATAATGTCCTCTTTGATTTTATCACTCATGTCCGCTTAAAATTTTCGTTGCTTTTGTTGGACTAGTGAAAAGTCAGGATACCTGGGAAGCTTATGAACCAATACATCAACACTTAAGCTCGACGTATCATCATAAGACCAAGCAAAAATATCACTATATTCAAATAAAAGTTGAATCAAGGTATATCTGGTTTTTTGTTCAGTGTGAATGTTTATCTTTGTTTCTCTAACTTCTTCATGACTTCCGATATTAATCGGCTCAGTTTCATCGAGGTTGGGCTTAGCCTTGTTTTCAAATTGTTCCAATTCTATTTTTATTTCCTCAACCTCCTCATCTTCATCATATTCAATCTCTTGATGAATTATTTCAAAATTAGATAGCTTTTTAAAATCTGGGCGTGAATTCTGCATGTATGTCATGTTAATAAAGCTGGCATTAAAAATACTGAAATAGAAACAAAATGACAAGAATTAGAAAAAAGGAAAGATACTGAACTTAATACGAAACTAAACTGAATTTCGTTCAATTTGAAAGGATAGAAGGCTTAACACCAAAACAAAACAATCATACTGAGATGTTTAGATTATAACCCTGAAAGTGATCCAAATATAAAAAAAATGAAGCTGCAAAAGCAAACTACCAAGACTCTTTCCTTGTGGGGAGAGGAGTTGCTTCCCAGTTGTTGAGCATGGTGTATGGGCCAATTAGTTGCATATCGGCACGACCAATGCCTTCACCGGCATGGATCATATTCACTTCAATAAACATCTTGGTGAGTCCATGGAAAATTTCATAAATGTTTTCTTGCGACGAGGAATTTTGACCCTCTTGGAGTCGTGGCTTGAAAAAAGTATAGAAATTTTGAGGGATCGGTTTCTGCACGACCCACCCTTGCTTTTTGCGGTGCTTGACTTTGTCTTCATCTGCTTGTCTTGTCCTGAAACCTAAACCTAAAGTTGTGATGACCCAAAAGGTCACCCCGTGTATTTCTAGCTAAATCTGTATTTCGAGGCCATGAAAGCCTGCTTCAATCTCGTCTCGATTTGCGTGCGCAGCCCGGGCTTGTAGCCGGGAAGCCTTTATGTGAGAAACTGATAAAAATGATAATTTTTTATTAGAAATCTGAATAAAGTTGACTTTGGTTAATATTTTTGGTAAACGGACCCGGACCTGTCATTTGACGGTCCTGGAGGGTCCGTAGGAAAATATGGGACTTGGGCGTATGTTCGGAATCGAACTCCGAGGTCCTAAGTCCGAGAAATGAATTTTTAAAAGAAATTGTTTTCTGAAAAATATACAAGATTATTGAAAATGAATTTATATGTGAAGCCCGAGGTATCGGGCTCGTATTATGGTCCCGGAGCCCAGTACATGTCCAATATAATATATTTGTTATGTCTGTGAAGTTTGGTAAGAAACGGACTTTGTTTGACGTGATTCAGATCAAAAATGAAATTTTTTGAAGTTTAAAGAAGTTTCATTGCTTTTGGGGTTTAATTCGATATTTATGATGTTATTTTGGTGATTTGATTACACGAATAAGTTCGTAAGATGTTTTCGAGGTTGTGTGCATATTTGGTTTGAAGTTCCGGGGGCTCGGGTGAGTTCGGGTAGGTCTCGGGATGTTTTTAGGCTTAAAACACAGCTGTTGCAGGTGAGAGAAGTCAGATCTCTGAACCCACCACCGAGGTCCGCGGTCCTTTTTGTGCTGATCGCGCTAAGGGCCTTAGCGGCCGCGGTCGTTTTTGTGCGGTTCGCGGTAGGGGAGCTGGACCACAGGTCTAACTTCGGAGGCCTATATCGTTTGATCTATAAGGAATTTTAAGATGATTCAAAAATAAAAGTTGCAGAGAAAGTTATGGGCAAAATACTAAAGCATGTCAGTATAGTCATTTTTCCTTGATTTCTTCACTTTTTTTTTGTTTTTACTTGTGCGGATGCACTCCCTTTTTGTGCGGTATGCGGTGGGACCTGACGGGGGGGGGGGGGGGGNTATTTTTCATTTTTCAAAACCCTAAAAACATAAGAGGCGATTTTCCAAACACTATTTCTTCTCCAATACATTTGTAAGTGATTTCTAACTCATTTTCTTTAATCCTTAACTTCTTTTTACAAGATTTAATCCTAGAATCTAGGGTTTTCATGGTGGAATTGGGAATTTTGGGTAAAACCTAAGAATATTGAAAATTTGGGATTTAGGCCTCAAATTGGAGTCGGATTCCAAAACCATTTATATATCTGGGCTCGGGGGTGAATGGGTAATCAGGATTTGGTCCGAATTTTGGGTTTGGACCGGGCGGGCCCGGGGTCGATTCTTGACTTCTTGGGGAAAACCTTAGAAAACTCATTTCCATGCATTAGAATTGATTCATTTAGCATTTATTGATATAATTAAGTAACTTGTGGCTAGATACGAGCGAGTTGGTGGTGGAATCAAGAGGTAAAGCGGTAGTTGAGGCTTGAATTGTGTTTGTGGCATCGAGGTAAGTGTTTGACCTAACCTTATCTTGAGGGAATATGTGTTGAGTCTTATTTGTTACGTGGTTATTCCATGTCCAACGTATAGGTGAGGTGACAAGTACCTATATGTTGTGGTCAGCATGCCCGTGAGTCGAATATTAGTAATAATGTGATTTTTCATTGAGGTTTATTGTGTTATGGAATTAATATCATTATTTATTTGATGGAGATTCTTGGTTGTGAACGTTGTTGAGTACTTGTTCAGTTGAGGAATATTTTGTTAACTTATACACTTGTGGAATATTGGTTATAGTTGTGTCCCTTGCCGGGACGATATTATTCCTTTGATTATTCCTTTGCATTTATGGTTTCTTATTGTTGATTTTCTTGCCAAACTGTTGTTTTATGTTATTTATGCACGAGGGGACATTCCGTGCCATGTTTATTTTATTTATGCACGAGGGGACATTCCGTGCCATGTTTATGTTATTTATGAACGAGGGGACATTCCGTGCCATGTTTATGTTATTTATGCACGAGGGGACATTCCGTGCCACGTTTATGTTATTTATGCATGAGGCGACATTCTGTGCCATGTTTATGTTATTTATGCACGAGGGGACATTCCGTGCCATGTTTATTGTTATTTATGCACGAGGGGACATTATGTGCCATGTTTATGTTATTTATGCACGAGGGGACATTCTGTGCCGTGTTGTGATATTTATGCACGAGGGGACATGTCGTGCCGTGTTATTGTTATTTATTCACGAGGGGACATTTTGTACCGTGATTATGTTATTTATGCACGAGGGGACATTATGTGCTGTGTTTTAAGATATTTTAGCACGAGGGGACATGCCGTGCCATTTTCATTTACCTGTTTATTTGATGTTGTTAATTCCTGTAATTATTTTTATATTTAAGCTGTCACGTTGTTCCTTATTTCTCTTTATTGTTCCCCCTTACCTCAGCATGTTTCTCCCCGTTTCTGTACTTAATTGCATACTTCCTGTTGTTATTTCTTGTTTTATATTGTTAAACTGCACATGTAACATCATTTGTCGTGTCCTAGCCTCGTCACCACTTCGCCGAGGTTAGGCTCGAGACTTACTCAGTACATGGGGTCGGTTGTACTGATACTACACTCTGTGCTCTTTTGCACAGATCCCAGTGCCGGACCCTTTGGACACTAGCACGAGAAGGCTTCTTCAGTCCACCCGGAGACACTGAGGTAGACCTCCAAGCGTCCGCGGGCCTTGGCGTCCCCTTCCACTCCCTCTATTTTCTGTTTAGTATTCTAAAACAGATGTATTTACTCTTTCGGACCCTTATATGTATTAATCGTAGATAGTCTGTGACATTGTGACTCCAAAGATCAGGGTTGGGTAATTTAAGTATTTTGTTAAGTTCGTGGATTTAGTTATATATTCCCTTATTCTGATGTTACTTTTAAAGCTTCTATTTATGGAAAGTTGATTTTTACCTATTATCATTTAATGGTAAAGATTTTTAATAAATATGATTAAATACGTTGGCTTGTCTAGCGGGTTCAACGTTAGACGCCATCACGGTCCCGATGGTGGGAATTTTGGGTCGTGACAAGTTGGTATCAGAGCACTAGGTTATTTAGGTCTCACAATTCGCGGACAAACTTGGTAGAGTCTGAGGGATCGGTACGGAGACGTCTGTACTTATCTCTCAGAGGCTATGAAGTTAGGAACAATTTCTCTTTTATTCTACTCCATTGTGCGTATTTATTCTACCATTGATGATTGAACTTCCCTACTCTTGTCCTCTTACAAATATTGATAACACGCAAAGCATCTACAACCGGAAAAGAGATGAAGCCCCAGTGACAGCTTCGATTAGGGGAAGAGACAGAAGCAGAGCCCAGTATAAAGCTCAGACAGCAACACCTATTGTGCATTCTCAAGTGGATCTAGACACAGAGGTTCTAGCTCAGTCGGTACATGTTGGACTCGTCTAGATTCCAGAAGGATTTATAGCTACTTCAGTATTGCGTAACAAGGGAATAGTTGAAAGCATCGGGGTTGATTTATATGAGTTGTGAAGTTTAACATTGTGGATTATCAGGTATTAAGACCTATGACTTCGTGCCAAGTGGGGAAATCCACTGTCAAGGAATAGATTGCGAGGCCATGTGTTATATCGGTTTTGTCTTGGAATGTATAAGGTCGGGGATTTTGCAAGAGATGAAGCTGGGAATTTCGGTACGTCTGCCTCCTTAATAACCCTATACTTCAGTACCAAAGGAGTTATTCAAACAGCTTTAAATCTACAGAAGGTCTACTCAGCGCGGAAGTCACAGTTGCGGATTTTGGGGTGCTCTAGAGGGAGTACAATGATTAGCAAGCTTCTAGACTACATAGTTCGCGCCAAGATTTATCGGTATAGAGCTCTACTTTTGTGATCATTGTGTGACAATAGAGATGAGAGTTACCCTAAAATAATAATGAAAAGTATATGAATAAATGGGGTAGCTCAGCAGTGTTGAGTCCACATGGTAAAAGAAGAAATTGGTCGTCGGTGTTTGTGGCAAGCCTACGAAGAGGATGACCAGCCAACGCAGCATCAATTACTTGACTCAGTTCTCATAAATGCTTTTGAAATAGTTGTTCTCGGACTCTCCATAATACGTGGCGCATAAGGTTTGAACGGGTGCTTCAGGTCATATGACGGTGTCAGAATATGCCATTAGGTTTGATAAGTTAGCTCGTCATACTCCTACTTCGATTCATCTAGCCAGAGGGCAAGTCCACGGACTCATTAAAGGACTCAATTATGACTGTAAAATTTTGTGCGACTTAGTGAAAGTTGATACTTTATGTCGGCTAGTGGTAGAAATTGTCCTAGACTTGGGAGAGTCATATTTCATTAGAGCACTCGGGCTACGTGCCCCATTGCAGTTACAACTCATCTACATGACCAGCTAGGAAAGAAAAAGGGAGTTGTAATGTCGAAAGTGGAGGTCAGATTCCTAGAGGTGGAAACCCAGCCCGTGGATATATTTTCTATGGTATGGCTGAGGTCGTTACATTAAATAGTGTCATTATAAGAACAAACTCTAATTATTATAAAGTGATGATTTCCTGAACTTAATTCGGTTATGCGTATCTAATAAAAAAAATTCTAATATGCTCCACTCTCGGGTGAGCTTCGTAACTCTAAAATCTACTTATGTGAATACTTGTATTGAGAAATTCTATGGATATAACTGTGTCTATCATTACGTGTTGTAATTTTGTTTAACGAAAAATATTTAAAGGAAGGAAATGGAATGTTTCGATTGGCACGATATGCATATTACTTGAGATTCAGAATTGAGGACGAGATCCTCGCGTGTTAATATGATTTGGTATATTTAAATCCTATTGTATTCATTGAGATCTGTTGACTTTGTATACCATTGCGTTGTAAATAAACGATCCTATCATAGAACCGGGCTACGAGCCGTGGTGGAAGTTATGTAAGGATGAGATCCTTGTGATGAAAATTCTTGTGTTTAAATTTTCTCTTGTAAATTAAAATTTTTACTATAGTACTGGTAGGGAGTCATGCCTGTTAGACTTATTAAAAAAATATATAAAATAATAATAATAATACTAATAAATGAATTAATTAACTATCTGTGCGTAATTTTCCAAATTCGGGCTATAATTATGGAGCCTTAACCTACAAGGTAGGTGCCCGCCAAAGTGGCGTTAGATGAGATACGTTATTTCGGGTATATTTACGAGGTCTTCAAGCATTGTATCTCGATATCAATGTTGCGAAGGTTTGAAAGGAGATTATTGTTAAAGTGAAGTTATTCTATAATTCTGTAATTGGCCATGAACAACTATTAAGAAAATAGAGGCAGTTAAGAGCTGTCCTAGACCCACTACAGCTATGGAGATTAGGAGCTTCTTGGGCTGAACAGGTTATTATCGCCGGTTTGTGGAGGGCTTGTCATTTATTGCAGCCCCGATGACCAGGTTGACTCGGAAGGGTGCCTAGTTTAGGTGGTCAGATGAGTGTGAGGCGAGCTTTCAGAAGCTCAAGACAGCCTTGACCACGGCACCGGTGTTGGTTTTTCCCTCAGGATCGAGGCCATATACTGCGTATTGTGATGCTTCACGGGTTGGATTTGGTGCAGTATTGATGCACGATGGCAAGGTTATAGCTTATACTTCACGTCAGTTGAAGGTTCATGAGAAGAACTATCTAGTTCATGATTTAGGGTTAGTAGCTATTGTCCATGCGTTGAAGATTTGGAGGCATTATCTGTATGGTGTGTCTTGTGAGGTTTTCATGGATCATAAGAGTTTGTAGTATCTATTCAAGCAGAAAGAGTTGAATATAAAGCGGAGAAGATGGTTGGAGCTGTTGAAAGACTATGACATTACCATTCTATATCATCTGGGGAAGGCCAATGTGGTAGCCGATACTTTGAGCCGGAAGTCAGCCAGCATGGGTAGTCTTGCTTATATTCCGATCGGGGAGCGAACGCTTGCTTTAGATGTTCAGGTGTTGGCCAATCGAGTCATGAGATTAGATGTTTCAAAGACGGGCAGTGTTTTGGCTTATAATGTGGCCTGTTCTTCATTGTATGATCGTATTCGAGACAGGCAATATGATCATCGTCATTTATGTGTCCTTAGGGATACGGTTCGGCACGGAGGTTCCAAGCAGGTTTCAGTTGATGATGATGGAGTCTTGAGGATGCAGGGTCGTATTTGTGTGCCTGATGTTGATGACCTTCATGAGTTGATATTGCAGGAGGCCCATAGTTCCCGGTATTTCATTCATCTGGGCGCCGCAAAGATGTATCAGGATTTGCGGTAGCATTATTGATGGCGGAGGATGAAGAAAGATATTGTGGCATATGCAGGTCGGTGCTTGAACTGTCAGCAGGTTAAGTACGAGCACCAGAGACCCGGTGGTTTAATGCAGCGGATTGAGATTCCCGAGTGGAAGTGGTAGCGTATCACTACGGATTTCGTAGTTGGACTACCGCGGACTCAGAGGATGTTTGATGCGGTGTGGGTCATTATGGATAGATTGACCAAGTCAGCACACTTCATTCATGTATCAGTTTCGTATTCTTCGGAGAAATCGGCAAAGATCTACATCAGAGAGATTGTTTGCTTGCATGGTGTGACCGTGTCCATTATTTATGACCGAGGTACTCAGTTTACCTCCCATTTCTGAAGAGTATTTCAGCGTGAGTTGGGCACACGGGTTGAGTTGAGCACAACATTTCATCCTCAGACAGACGGACAGTCCGAGTGTACCATTCAAATCTTGGAGGGTATGTTGCGAGCATATGTCATTGACTTTGGAGGTTCATGGGACCAATTTTTGCCTTTAGCTGAGTTTTCTTACAACAACAACTATTAGTCGAGCATTCAGATGGCTCCTTATAAGGCGTTGTATAGTAGGCGGTGTCGGTCGCCAGTCGGGTGGTTTGAGCCGGGAGGGGCTAGGTTGTTGGGTTCAGAGTTAGTTCAGGATGCCTTGGATAAGGTGAAGATCATTCAGGATAGGCTTCGTACAGCTCAGTCCAGGCAGAAGAGTCATGCAGACCGCAGAGTTCGTGATTTGGCCTTTATGATAGGAGATCGGGTATTTCTTTGGGTGTCGCCCATGAAGGGCTTGATGTGGTTCTGAAAGAAGGGCAAGTTGAGCCCTAGGTACATTGGTCCCTTTGATATGCTTGATAAGGTAGGAGAGGTGACCTACAAAATTGCTTTACCACCGAGTTTATCAGCAGTGCATCCGGTGTTTCCTGTATCTATGCTTCAGAGGTATATTGCTAATCCCTCACATGTACTTGACTTCAGCAGTGTCCAGTTGGACAAGGGTTTGACTTATGAGGAGGAGCCGATAGCCATATTTTGCCGGCAGGTTCGTTAGTTGAGATCGAAGAGTTATCCTTCGGTCCATGTTCAGTGGAGAGGTCAAACGATCGAGACAGCTACTTGGGAGTCCGAGTACGATATGCCAAGCCGATATCCCCATTTTTTCCCCGATTCAGGTACCTTTCTATGTCCGTTCGAGGACGAATGTTTGTTTTAGAGGTGGAGATTGTGATGGCCCAAAAGGCCACCTCATGTATTTCTAGCTAAATTTGTGTTCCGAGGCCATGAAAGCCTCCTTCTATCTCGCCTCGATTTGCATGCACAGCCCGGGCGTGTAATCGGGAAGCCTTTATGTGTGAAACTGATAAAAATGATAATTTTGTATTAGAAATGTGAATAAAGTTGACTTTGGTCAACATTTTTGGTAAACAGACCCGGGCCTGTAATTTGACGGTCCCGGAGGGTCCGTAGGAAAATATGGGACTTGGGCGTATGTCCGAAATCGAACTCCGAGGTCCCAAGTCCGAGAAATGAATTTTTAAAAGAAATTATTTTCTGAAAAATATAAGAGATTTCTGAAAATGAATTTATATGTGAATTCCGAGGTATCGGGCTCGTATTATGGTTTCGGAGCCCGGTACAGGTCCAATATAATATATTTGTTATATCTGTGAAGTTTGATAAGAAACAGACTTCGTTTGACGTGATTCAGATCAAAAATTTTAAAAATTGAAATTTAAAGAAGTTTTAAGAAATTTCATTGATTTTGGGGTTTAATTCGATGTTTATGATGTTATTTTGATGATTTGATTACACGAATAAGTCCGTAAGATGTTTTCGAGGTTGTATGCACATTTGGTTTCCTAGGCTTAAAACATAGCTGTTGCAGGTCAGAGAAGTCAGATCTCCGCACCCACCACCAAGGTCCGCGGTCCTTTTTGTGCTGACCGCACTAAGGGCCTTCGCGGGCGCGGGCGTTTTTGTGTGGTCCGCGGTAGGGAAGCTGGACCACTAGTCTGACTTCGGAGGCCTATATCTTTTGATATATGAGGAATTTTAAGATGATTCAAACAATAAAGTTGCATCCCTTCGTGTCTAGTTTCCAGAAAGGTAATGACATCACAATTTGGACATCTGTAGAGAAAGTTATGGCCAAAATACTAAAGCATGTCACTGCAGTCATTTTTCCTTGCTTTCTTCACTTTTTTTTGTTTTTACTTCTGCGGCAGCACTCCCTTTTTGTGCGGTCCGCGTGGGCCCGGGGGGGGGGGGTAAATTTAAACGGGATTTTCAGTTATTTTTTATTTTTCAAACCCTAAAAACATAAGAGGCGATTTTCCAAACACTCTTTCTTCTCCAAAACATTTGTAAGTGATTTCTAACTCATTTTCTTTAATCCTTAACTTCATTTTACAAGATTTAATCCTAGAATCTAGGGTTTTCACAGCGGAGTTGGAAATATTGGGTAAATTCTAAGAATATTGAAATTTGGGGATTTAGACCTCAAATTGAGGTAGGATTCCAATACAATTTATATATCCGGGCTCGGTAGATGAGGCTTGAATTGTGTTCGTGGCATCGAGGTAAGTGTTTGGCCTAACCTTATCTTGAGGGAATAGGTGATGAGTCTTATTTGTTACGTATTATTCCATGTCCAACGTATAGGTGAGGTGACAAGTACCTATATGATGTGGTCAGCATGCCCGTGAGTCGAATATTAGTAATTATTTGATTTTTCATTGAGGTTTATTGTGTTATGGAATTAATATCAATTGGTGGTTAATTATTTGATGGAAATTCTTGGTTGTGAACATTGTTGAGTACTTGTTCGGTTGAGGAATATTTTGTTAACCTATACACTTGTGGAAGATTGGTTATAGATGTGTCCCTTGCCGGGACGGTATTATTACTTTGATTATTCCTTTGCATTTATGGTTTCTTATTGTTGATTTTCTTTCCAAAACTGTTGTTTTATGTTATTTATGCACAAGGGGATATTCCGTGCCATGTTTATGTTATTTATGCACGAGGGGATATTCCGTGCCATGTTTATGCTACTTATGCACGAGGGGACATTCTGTGCCATGTTTATGCTATTTATGCACGAGGGGACATTCCGTGCCATGTTTATTGTTATTTATGCACGAGGGGACATTCCGTGCCATGTTTATGTTATTTATGGACGAGGGGACATTCTGTGCCGTGTTGTGATATTTATGCACTAGGGGACATGCCGTGCCGTGTTATTATTATTTATGCACGAGGGGTCATTCTGTGCCGTGATTATGTTATTTATGCACAAGGGGACATTTCGTGTCGTGTTTTATGATATTTTAGCACAAGGGGACATGCCGTGCCGTTTTCATTTACCTGTTTATTTGATGTTGTTAATTCCTGCCATTATTTTTATTTTTAGACTGTCGCCTTGTTCCTTATTTCTGTTTATTGTTACCCCCTTACCTCAGCATGTTTCTCCCCGTTTCTGTACTTAATTGCATACTTCCTATTGTTATTTCTTGTTTTATATTTTTAAACTGCACAGGTAACATCATTTGTCGTGTCCTAGCCTCGTCACTACTTCGTCGAGGTTAGGCTCGACACTTACTCAGTACATGGGGTCGGTTGTACTGATACTACACTCTGTGCTCTTTTGCACAGATCCCAGTACCGGATCCTTTGGACACTAGTGTGAGGAGGCTTCTTCAGTCCACCCGGAGACACTGAGGTAGACCTGCAGGCGTCCGCAAGCCTTGGCGTCCCCTTCCACTCCCTCTATTTTCTGTTTTAGTATTCCAAAACAGATGTATTTACTCTTTCGGACCCTTGTATGTATTAATCGTAGATAGTCCGTGACATTGTGACTCCAAAGATCCGGGTTGGCTAATTTAAATATTTTGTTAAGTTCGTGGATTTAGCTATGTATTCCCTTATTCTGATGTTACTTTTAAAGCTTCTATTTATGGAAAGTTGATTTTTACCTATTATCATTTAATAGTAAAGATTTTTAATAAATATGATTAAATTCGTTGGCTTGTCTAGCGGGTTCAACGTTAGACGCCATCACGATCTCGATGGTGGGAATTTCGGGTCGTGACAAAAGTAACCCTGTTACCAAATGGAGAAATGGGTTTCGAAATTCCTTTCAATGATGCCCCAAGCCTTTTCCTCTCATGATAGGCAATGAACTCACACCCTTCCTTGGCCTTAATACACGGGATCAACAGGTCTTTATAAATGGATGACTCATCTTCTCTGTGAACAATGATTTCTTGCATGTCATGTTAGAACTTGAGCATCTGATGCAAGGCGGACAACACATCTTGAGCCATATGGATCCATGGTCTTCCAAGAAGAAATTTATAAGAAGTATCCATGTCCACTACTTGGAATACAATTTCAAAATCAACCGGCCCAACTATAATGGTGAGGTTGATTTCCCCAATGATGTCTCTCATTGACCCATCAAAAGTCCGAAAGCGAACATTGTTGGGTTGAATTCTGTTTGTATTGATCTTCATGCTTTGCAAGGTAGACAGAAATCATACATCGCTCGAGCCTACATCAACGATAACTCTCTTTACATAGTGCCCCTCACATTTGACAGTCAAGTGCAAAGCCTTTTTATGCCTGGCTCCCTCCCCGGGGAGTTCATCATCAGTAAAGGAGATTTTGTTCACCTCAAAATATCTGTTGGCCATCTTCTCTAACTGATTCACTGCAGTCTTCTCTGAGGCTTATTCCTTGTTTAGGATCTTGATTAGTACACGTGCATGCTCTTCTGAACGTATAATAAGAAATAACAGAGAGAGCGGGAGTCTTTCTCAACTGATCAATGATTGAGTAATCTTCTTCAACTTTTGGAACAAACTAAAGTATGATTCATCTAATGGAGTGAATTTTTCCACCAACCTTTTCTCTCAACCATAATCCTACCTGGGACGAGCATTGTTGAGTGCCCTAAAATTTTGCTGTTGAGGTTGAGGAATCTTGGGGATGGTGCCCGTACTTGTTGATTGGGCGGCCGAGCATAATATTAGGCATTAAACGCTGTGTACTGTGGTGGGCCCATAGAGTATTGAGGAATTGGCGGGGGATAATATTGTTGAAGGTAGCTGGACTGCCTTTCTGAACTTGCATATAAGAGTATGTTGCCCCTCTTTGGACTTCCCTAGATCCCGAAGTCATTGTGGACCTTTCATCTTTCTTCTTTCTATTTGCTAAACTTCCCGACCCATTTTGGATTTTTTGGGTGGTGTCTTTGAGAGCAGCTTGGCTTACAATCTGCCAGTCTTGAGGCCATTTTCAACCATCTTCCCTATCTTGATCGATTCTGCAAAAGGTCTACCCATTGAGGACATCATATTTTTTAAGTAATCACGATCATGAGCCTCCAAAAAAACAGTTATCAACTCGTGGTTATCCATGGGTGGCTTAACTCTAGCCGTTTTCTCCCTCCACTTGATGGCATACTCCCTAAAGCTTTCAGTCGGTGTTTTCTTCAGATTGGACAGGGATCTGCGATGTGGCGCAATATCAATGTTGTACTGAAATTGTTTGACGAAGGCCTGGGCCATGTCATCACAAACATGCCGGTGGGAGATATCTTGGTAAATGAACCATTCAGAGGCTACCCCCGCCAGACTCTCTCAAAAATAAGCCAGCAACAATTCTTCTTTTCCTCCTACACCCTTCAGCTGGTTGTAGAACCTTTTCAAGTGGGCGGTAGGGTCGTCATGTCCATCATATTTTAGGGTCTTGAACTCTGGTGGAAAATGGATGTGAGGGAACATACATAGATCACTGAATGAAACACTTTCGTGACCACTTAGTAATTTTATGTTCTTTATGTTCTACTCGAGACTTTTCATTTTTCTAGCCATCTCATGTGGCTCACCCATCATGGCAGCCTTTTCAGTTTCCATTGGTGACTCGTACATAGGAGTCTAATTGTATGGAGTCGAGACCTGGAAATCCATATTTGTAGAGTAGTATTGGCCATCATAAGTATGAGATGGTGGATCATTGTTTTTCCTTGTCATAGGAGGTAGTGACGGGATTGTATATTCCAACCCGCCAGGCACAACGAGGGTGTTTTCCTGACCGGTGCAACAGGAGGTCGTACATTAGAGGTAACAGGGTAGTAGGGAAGCTGTAATTTGGCACATACCCTAATGGTAGAATGTGATAGCTCATTTCATTGAGCGGTGGTTAGTAGACAGGGGCAGGGTTGAAGTACCCTCTGAGGGACCTTGAGGTGAAGGCTGACTGTAGACCCAAGCCTGATACACATCAAACAGTTGTTTCAATCTTCTTACTTCCTCCAACTCTTGCTCAACTGACTGACCCTGGGGGTCGTCACTAACCAACTCATTCATCATTGTTAGTCATTGCTACTTTTCCCTTAGATCTGGTGAAGTAATGATGTGTTGCCAGTTTCAACACAAACCAACCACCTTAAGCTTACTATATAAGAGACAACAAATGTGTTAGGGTTAAGCGTTTCACATATATGAATCACACGTAATATTCCATGCTCCTAACATTATCACCATTTCAAACATGCTTATGGAAGACTTCATGTTTCATTTCGGCTTATAAGGTTGCTGCTTATTGACGCTCTTATTTGTTCCCTCTATCTCTCTTTTTCGCTTTTCTTTCGCTCGCCTCATTTTTAATCCTCATTTTAGAGTTTCTGAAAAATATTTCGATCGAACCTTTTGGAGGTTGCCTACGTATCATGTCACCGCACGAATAAGACCATTACGTAGTTTAGGGACATGTCCATTTTTTCCTTCTTTTTTTTATATTTACAAAAACAAAAATCTTTTTGGTTCATTTTTGAATTTTCTAAAATAAGTTCTTTTTCATTAATTTTCAAAATTTTATTTTGATACAAGAATTTAAAAGAAATTTAGGTAAAGACAAATATTTAAAAAACACTAGACTCAGCGCAAACTGACTTTTTAAGATGAAAGGAAAAACAAAGACGACAAAGGAACAATCAAAGTGTACTGCCAACTAAAAGAAGACTCTGATCTCTGCAGTAGAATCTACTAGAATCACTGTAGGCAAGGTGTTTATTCCTGCGGTTGACCCCCAACATCGCGATGTATCCTCTCTAAGTTTGCGGATATGTGACAGGCGACGTTCAATGATATTCCTGCAAACCACTCAGGCGTCATTCCCTGGAAACTCCTGCATACTCTTGTTGTATATGTGGCTACCTCAAGGATCTTTCCCATGCTGTGCTCCTGACCCAAATGCAATTCTTGATTTTGTTTACCACTGGTTTCGGCTAGGTCCATCGCATCATGATCGCGCTCCAAGTCCATATCTCTTTAGCGTCGGCTTCTAGTGACTCCCCCTCTAACCGATCGATCACCTTTTGGTAGTGATGTCTTTATATTTCAAACTCGACAACCTGGCGTTCCTTACTTCAATCAACCCCCTTTAACTGATCCCTTAGACCTTGAATTAATGGAGCAAAACCTCCGCGCTCATGATCACGGACCACCTTGAATTGGGCCTCTCTTTCTCCTTATTGTTGAACGATTGTAACTTTTTTTTTCTGCCTAATTTGGGCCTTGAGTGCTTGCTTGTCTCGTTCCCACTGAGCTTTCTCTTTCTCGAAAGCATCATACTACAGATCCCTGTCTACCTTAACGATGCTGAGATCTTCTCGTAGTGCTCCAAAGCTGGTGTAACGACGCATATCCTCAACCTGGGGCCTCTTCTGCTCTCTCCCTAGCTGGTGTATGACATATATGGGTGCATAGGTTTGGAAACCTTTGAAACCTATGAGTATAAAGAACAGGTGATACGTCAACATATACATGACCCTAGCGAAAGGGAACCAATAATAGTTCCATTTGGTTCTATCAGAAGCCAATGGGCCAAGTAATGTGTTGTTTTAGACGTCAATACCACACAATTATATAAGTTAATTGTGAAGTACCCGATTTCTCGAGTGCTGTCTAACTGGAAGAACCTGGTTCTTCTTTGTGTTCCAACTACTGCTGTTTGCGGAATAATAAAAGCAGTAAAGTAAAAACACAGAGATTTTAACGTGGAAAACACCTGGCTCAAAAGGTGAAAAGCCCACTACCTACACCTCAGTAGGATTTTCTCAAACTCTTCACTAAAACTCTGAGCCAAACGGACTTACAAAATAAACTCTTTTGTAATCCTAGGACTAACTCTAATCCTCTTTGTATCATCTAGCCTCTAGCTAATTTCTACAGATTTCAAGCTAACTCTAACTTGAACAATGTGTACCTATTACAATTGCTTCTATGAAAGCTGAAAAGATACAATATTAAACGGCCTACTACAACCAACTAGACTCAATGATAAACAGATGGAACTAGTTCTTCTAGCTGGTATGTAGCTTCAGATTCACACTCTCCAATTTGGCTCGAACTGCTTGCAAAATTTCTTCACGAATTTTTGCTCTCAATTCTTGATAAATTTCTGCTTTTGTGCGTCTACATATCATAAGAACAATCTACAATTTATAGGAGTTAGTAGATAAGGAATTAACTAGAATCCTAATCCAACTCTTCCATGGTGAAAGAGTTCTAGTCAAACTCAACTCCTAAATCCTTCCTTATCTTTGATTTTTTTTCTTATTGAATAAGGAGTTCTTCTCTAATTTCGTTTTTGCAATCTTTTCGATCAGAAGATATCTCAATTTTACCAGAACACATTTAACTCATGCATGTGCATCTCATGTGCCTTTAACTCTGCTGGTCTATGTCACCTGTGATGGACCTGGTTCATCTCGGAGTTCCTTTGTCAATCTTCAAAACTATTTCCTTTCTTGGGCCAACATAATGTTCTTCAAGGCCTTACCCTCTCTAGAAGATTACAACTCGCGGCCCTATTTTGGTGACATCCAATGTAATTCAGCCAATTATCATTGAAATTTACTACTGTTGGATGATGATAAAGGTGCTTTATTAACCAAATCTGCAACAGCATGTTGCATCCCTTGAAGTAATCTTCGCCCTATTAGCAGCGGGTCAAAGCTCAAAAAATATATCCCAGAATCATTGGTAGAATATTATGATCTTCGCTACTTTGATGAAATGAGACAACCGCAATCAATTGAATTCTGATGCGCCCACCGCGCTCTAGAAAGACCATTATTCCTAGAAATGATATCATAAAAGCGAAGATTCTCAACTCCCTCGAGGTGTCATAACTCAATTGGTTGACGAGTTCTATGCCTGAAAAGTTCTCAAACCCTTTCTCGTCCCAAAATCTGTCACAGACTACTCGGGGTCTTATCTCTGATCAAGAACATAGAAGGTGTCTCGTCCCTTGCCTTTTTCTGACTACTTCTTTGTTGAGAATTCATGGTAAACCTGAGAAATGATGGCTATTTTTACAAGAATAGCCTTTCGGTACTTTCGTAGAAAGTTTAAGGCTATTTCGACAACACGGCCGAACAAAACTAGATAAGATGGCTATTTTTGCAAAAATAGCCTTTCGGTACTTCCGCAGAAGGTTTGAAGCTATCTAGGCAAAAATGACCGTACATAAGAGAAAAATGATAAAAGATGGACAAAGTAGCTATTTTACAAAAATGGCCCTTCGGCACGTTCGAGGATGATTTTAAGGCCGTCTCGACAAAACGGCAGGACTAACTAGATAAGATGACTATTTTTACAAAATCAACCTTTCGGTACTTTCTTAGAAGGTTTAAAGTTGTCTCGGTAAAAATAGCCAAACATAAGGGCAAAATGGTAAAAGGCGAACAAAGACGGACAAAGTAGTTATTTTACAAATACGGCCCTTCAGCATTTCCTAGGAAGATTTTAAGGTTGTCTCGGAAAAACAGCCCGATACTAAAGCAACACAGTAAAAAGCAGACAAAAATAGATGAAATGGTCATTTTTACAAAAACAACCTTTAGGCACTTCCTTGGAAGGTTTTAGGCTGTCTCGGTAAAATGGCCGGACATAATGGCAAAATGGTAGTACAGCAAAAAAAGAACGGACGAAGTAGCTATTTTTAATAAATCGAGCTTTTAGCACTTCTGAGGATGATTTTAAGGCTGTCTAGGCAAAAACGACTAGATACGAGGGCAAAACAGTAAAAGGTAACCAAAAATAGCATTTTTCGAAACTTTTATGCACATGCGTAATTTTTATGCTTCTTTTCGTTTTTGAAAAATTTGGCCGAACCCGATTGAGGTTGCCGACGTATCTCACTAGGTAGTGAGAATTAAACCCGCATAGTTCGACAAAACCGACCATGTTTTCTCTTTTTTATTTTTTATGAAAATTAATCTTTAAAACCATATGCGCCAAACCATGTCATTTTTTAAATAACGAACATTTGTACAGAAGTCGAGAGAATGTTTTTTTTTCTGTTCGTTCAACTGATCTATCCTAAAGTCGGTCGACATGCAAGCCTCCCAAATTATGTAACAGGTAGCACATAACATGAACATAATCCGCTGAACAAGGTGCTTGTCTGCCACGACCCCAGTTTCCCTCCATAGGACGTCGTGAAGGCACCTAGTCTCTAAGACTAGGTAAGCCTAACAACATGCGGAATAATTGAAATAACAATAAATATAAGTCTCAAACTCAACAGCTGTAATAAAACAACGTTACAACTCAACATAATACAAATCCCGAGACCCGACGTCGTACAAATCACAAGCTCTAAGTATGAATACGGGATAATATTATACATCATGTCTATATATATATAAAAGATAAGGAAATAAGATATCTAGATAGAGGAAGAATCTGAGATCTGCGGACGCCGGCAAGTATACCTTGAAGTCTCTGTAGCAGAATCCCAACTAATGCATGAACTGGTATAAAGTGCCTGGATCTGCACAAAAGGATGCGCAGAAGAGTAGCATGAGTACACCGCAATGGTACCTAGTATAACAAGACAGTAATGAAATTGAAACGACGAATAGTATAACAAGATTAGCTACACAGAACTAAGAAAATAGTACAACACGGAGAAAGACAATTAATAGTATGCTAAGGAAACAAGGATCAAAGACAAGTACAAAAAATGGGGAAATGTCAACAAGAGTCACTATCGAGGTACCGCCTCATAGTCTCAAATCACAAAATGAATCACAATCTTTCCTTATATCACCGTGGGAGCCTTTACATTTAGTTTTGAAAATCATTTTCCTGAAATAGCATCCCACGTTTTAGCCCACCTTATCACATCGAATGGCTTCTAGTAGTTCCCTACTAGCCACGTGTATCAATCCCACCTTATGTCACCGCATGTTTTTCAAACACTTGAACCTTATACCACCTCATGCGATATTATAATGTATCACAAATCACACCTCAAGTAACTAATATCACAAATTGACCATAGAAACCAAACACCTCAAGTATCTAATATCACAAATCCATGTATCAACCACAATGTACACAAACTCTCAACAATAAGAACCGGAAGAATAACTCAATAGAATGATACTTCACAACTTAACACATTGTCTCGATAGGAATCACGACATGTGCAACTCAATACCAATTTCAACATCAGGATATAATAGCAATTTCAAGTAAGAATTCAACAGTTAAGTAGTGAATACGGAATGAGGAAACAAGAATTTTAACTAAACAAGTAGAGCAGTTAGCAAGTAAGAGATATGACAAGTACATGTGAAATTAGACTATATATGATGATTATAACATGTTAAAGTAACTAAATTAAGGCATGAAAGGAATCTACATAGCTAAAAACTGGAAATTTCAACATTTAGACCGTGTACATACTCGTCACCTTGCGTATGCGGCTTTCACAAATCATAGTTATTACAACAATACCATATCCTAAGGGTAATTTCCCCACACAAGGTTAGACAAGCCACTTACCTCAAACAACGCCAAATCAATCAACTAGAAGGCATTTCCCTCAATTTTCTAATTTCAAACAGTTAGAATCTAGCCAAAACAATTTCATGCTATAAATATAACTATAGGGAACTAATTCAAACAATGAAATTAGGATCTTTGCAAAGAATTGAAAAATCGACCCAAAAAGTCAACCTGGGCCCGCGTCTTAGAACCCGACCAAAATTTCAAAATTCGAGCACTCATTCGGTATCGAGTCCAACCATACAAGAATTATTCAAATCCAACCTCGCTCCGCCTTTCAAAACTCAAAAACGAGTTACAATTCATTACCCCAAAGTTTTCTCGAGAAACCCCTCGAGAAATCGCCTTTCACCGAACTCTCTAAGTCCAAAAATTGATTTTGATTAATCCTCGATCTAGCCCCTTTCTGCCTAGCGATCCTTGCTTCTATGGGCCTAGGGGCGCTTATGTGATGCCGCACCTGCACAACAACCATCGCATGTGCGGATTTCACCTAAACTCGGGGAATTGTTTCTGCGGAAAAGATTTAACACCTGCGAGTGCACTCCTGCGGAGGATTCTCCACTTCTACGATGACCGACCAAGCCGCCCCCTCTCCCTTATCTGCGACCACTCCTCCGCACCCGCGGACGCGCAGATGCGATCACCACCTCGCACATGCGATCCCAGATGGGCTAAGCCATTTTTGCTTATGCGACCAGTTGCTCGCTTCTGCGAGTCCTCACCTACGGCTAGGCCCTTCGCAGGTGCGTTGACACCAGAAGCTGGAAATATTTAACAATACTACAAGTCCAAAATTCGATCTGAATTCAATCCGAATCACACCCGGGGCCCTTGGGACCCTGCCCGAATATACCAAATAGTTCCAAAAAACATAACAAACCTACTCAAGGACAATACTCACATCAAACAACACAAATTCTACGAATTGCAATCCAAATTCAAGCCTATGAACTATGAACTTCCAAATTCAAAAATCGATATCGGTTCATACCAACTAAACTCTGATTGACTTTAAATTTTGCACACAAGTCATAAATAATATTATGGACCTATTCCAGCTTTCAAAATCAAAATCTGACTCCGATATCAATAAAGTCAACTCCCGGTCAAACTTTTCAAAATCTTCAATTTTCCCAATTCTCGCCAATTCTCGCCGAAACGACTTATAGACCTCCATATTGACATCCAGACATGCTCCTAAGACCAAAATATCCATACGAAGCTATCAGAATCATCAAAACTCCATTCTGAAGTCGTCTCCACACAAGTCAAACTACGGTAAACTCCTACGACTTATATCTCCAACTTAGGGACAATGTGTCCCATTTCACTCTGAAACTTACCCGAAATCAAAACCAAATAACCCCGGCAATTCACATGATCATTATAAAACAAAGAGGAAGAATAAATTAGGGGATCGGGGCTAAAATACTCAAAACGACCGGCCGAGTCGTTACATTGTCCTAAAATAGAACCCCACCCCTGTGTCGAACGCTAAGTCGAATGCACATGATACAAATAAAGGAAACCTACTAGGGATATACTGCATAAGGTTTGTTCTTCTAGGTTTATATCCTGGTGGAGAAGGTATCTAGACTAGCTTACTCGAGCAGACAACTCGAGCCGAGGAGGGTCATCGTACCTATAGCATTGCTTTCCGACTTAGCTGGTGGTGCTCCCCGCTTAAAACAAGTGTGACTAAAATCGTTCACCGGGTGGCAAGAACCTCGTCTATCTTAAAGAAAGCGGGCTATTTTAAGGAAATACCCAATTTTAATTTCAAGAAGACTCAGAGGGGGGTGCGTGAGAAGATAGTTTATATGTACAGTTCAACAATATCAAAGCGGTAAAAAGCGGATAAGTAGCAAATTAGGTCCCAATAAATCACAGTATATACAAATTTAATAAAGTCAAATAAAGTCAATATACAAGCTCGAATTATGGTTGTCCCCAGCGGAGTCACCACAACTGTCACACCCCTTTTTACCCCAAAAAGATATATGTGTTACGGATAGTTGTGGGTTAAATAGTTTTTCCAATTAAAGCGATAATTTGAAATAGGTATTATTTTATTTACAAAGTCACCACTTGGAATTGATTTTTTGGTGTTCCAAGTTTTGAATCCCTAGACAAGGAAGGTGTGACTCTATTATTAACGGTCCGCGAAAACAAAATTCGGGTAAGAAATTATGTACATTGGAGAGAAGGTGTAAGGCATTTAACGAGTCCCGTTGTTCTAGCACGGTCGCTTTATTGACTAAAATTGGTTGTAATTAATTTTGGACAAACTGTGTTTTATTGAATTTTCATGTTTTACCTATCCTCTTTTCATTATTAAAATTATTAAAGAAAGATATAAATAAAATTGTCCTAACCGCACCACGCAAGTGAATGTGCGACCGAGATAAATTTTATTGATTTTTTGTCATAATCGCGTTACGCAAGTTAGTCAGCAGTCATGATAAGGATTATTAGTACATTTTTACTTTTGGAGAAAACTACTACATTCGAAGAAATTAATTTTGTAAACTATTGGGCAAGGTATGTTATTCAATTAATTTATTAAATTTTAAACATCACGCTATGCAAGCGATTCCGTGAAGTTAAAGTGTGTCTACTATTTGCCTAGCGTTTAAATTAATTAATTAAGAGGTGATTAACTTATTAGATTATTATTACTAAGGGAAAGTACCACTTTTAATTAATCTATTTGACCAAACATGGCTTTTAATCAAGTAGAATTAACCCAAATAGTCGTTCACCCAACCGCTTAAACTAAAAATAGCCGATGGAGATATAATATATGTATATTTTATGTATTACATGTGTATAGTTATGTATAATCAATGTATATACTGTATATATGGATAAAGAAAGTAAACAATAAATATGGACGGTTATTTTTGTAAAGATCTCTTTAATCAATTGGGCCAGCTTTGTTTACAAAAGTTAGTCTAGTACATTACTAAAAGAGAAATGGGCCAGCAGTAATTCAAGTAAAAATGGGCCAGCAATGACTTTAAAAGAAAAATGGCTAAATAAGCTTTTAAATGACATTGGACGTGTTGGGAAGAACCAACTCCGGCCCATTATTGAGCTTCTGGAATGGGCACTAGTTGAAAGCCCATTGGGATCGGCTACAGATTAACACTGGCAACCCACTTGGGCTAAATTACCAGTCTAACCCATTTTACTCTAAACTAAAACCTTCAATTAATTTGAAACCTCAACCACATGTTTAATGACTTAACCACTTTCTAATAACAAATAAAGGTCTTTACAGAAATGGTCACATGTAGAATCAAATATTTATCACAATAAATTATAGTAACATGTAGAATCTAAAATTTATCACAATAAACCTAAATCTTT
This sequence comes from Nicotiana undulata, assembly GCA_005239495.1. Lineage (NCBI taxonomy): Eukaryota > Viridiplantae > Streptophyta > Magnoliopsida > Solanales > Solanaceae > Nicotiana > Nicotiana undulata. Next base: position 102,152 of record ML291895.1, read on the forward strand.
CAGGCTTGACTCTTGTGTTTTTTTCTTAAAGAATGTTGTAACATAAACTGGCCAGAATTATGCAAGGTGCAAAAATAGTCGTTAAAAATATTACAACCTACTTGAAACATCTCATTTTAAATGCATTGAAACTATATTAGATAATAAAGTCCAGCTACACATGAATAAAGACTATTTGAACAATTAGGGATTTAGTTTTTCATATGAATCCAACAAGATATACTTAAACAATCAAGAAAACTATCTAGCATTCATTTATCTAGATGGATATGTTCCCAGTAGTCAATATAAGTTCAAATCTTCTTGTTAATGTAAAAATATCTGCAACATAAGGTTAAGAGCTACCTGAGTCGCAAAATAATAAAAGTACAACAGTAGGATCTACAAGAATAGCAACGAAAACAACAATAAAGACAACAACCCCCAGTGTTAAAATAACCCAGAAAACCAACAAGGATGCTTGAAACTAGTAGCTAAACAACTTCACAAATTGCATAAGGGATCTTTCTATTTTTCTCAAAGGTTTTGCACTCTAAGAAACACTCACAAAGCTCATAATTTTCAGCTTACTATTAGTATTCAGCTGCTGATTTTGCTCAAAGATATGTATTTTTATAGTGTGTAAAAGATGGCTTCTAAGTGTCATAGAGTGTGTGTGTGTGTCAAGTGTTGGAAGAGCACCCCTTAAATAAGAAAATAAAGTCACTTTTTGGACAGATTATGGTTCACCAGAAGTCTCTCAAAAAAGGATTGATTTTGTAACGACTCGGCCGATCGTTTTGAGTATTATAGCCACTTCTCTCATTTACTGCTTATTTTATGCTCAATTGTTGTCATGTGACTTTCCGGGGTAGTTGGTTTGGTTCTGCGGATGTTCTGGAATGTGTTGACACACTTAGTCTCAAGGTTGGAAGCTTAAGTTGAAAATGGTCACCTGATGTTGACTTATATGTAAATGGCCCCCCGAATGGAGTTTTGATGGTTTTGATAGATCCGTTGGGTAATTTTGGATTTAGGAGTGTGTCCGGATAGTAATTTGGAGGTCCGTAGTTGATTTAGGATTGAAATGGCGAAAGTGAAAAAACTAGAAGTTCTGAAAATTGAGAAGTTTGACCGAGAGTTGACTTTATGGTTACCAGGCTCGGATTTTGGTTCCGGGAGTTGGAGTAGGTCCGTTCTGTCATATATTTGATAGTTTTCGACATCAATTGTAGAAGTTAGAATTTCTTAGTTTTTGTTAGACTTAAATTGAGGTGTGATTCGTATTTTTGATGTTGTTTGATGTGATTTGAGGCCTCGACTAAGTTCGTATCGTGTTTCAGGAGCCTCGAGTTGGTTTCGAATGGTTAATAGATAAAAAATTGACTTAAGTATTATGTTGGTGCTGCAGATCTAGTGTCATCGCACCTGTGTTGGGATTGGCCGCAGGTGCGGAGCCGCAGAAGCGGCTACGCTTGCGCAGCTGCATAGAGGTTGCGCAGCTGCATAGGGGGTCGCATGCACGGAAAGGTTTATGCAGACGCATATGTGCATTTACGCATGGGCTACCACATACGCGGATTTAGTCAGGCAATGTTGGGTAGCAGAAACGAGGTGAGGTGAGGTGCGCAGATGCAGTCCCGCATGTGCGAGGCTGGAACCGCAGGTGCGCATGGCCAGTTGATAAGTGTGTTTTACAGTTTCGAGTTTTTCTTCGCAAAAGCGGGGTGCAAGTGCGAGCCTGGCTCCGCATGTGCGAAAATGCTTGGCTAGTGTTTAAAATTCGAGGGTTCCGTGATTTTAAGCATTTTGGACTTTGCAAGCTGGGACTAAGGCGATTTTTGGGAGGGATTTCGAGGGGTTTCTTGAAGTAAGTCACTTGTGATCATTTTTATTCATTAATATTATTTCCCCACTGAAATTCCTACCTAGTTTGTGTGCTTTTGAGGTGGAATTTTGGGACTTTTAGGGTAGGTATTAGAGAGTTAAGTTTGGGTATTTGAGTGAAGATTTGGTGTCGGAATTTCGTAAATTTGGTATTGTTGGAATCGTGGTTGAATGGGCTTCTAGATTTTGTAACTTTATTGGATTCTGAGACGTGGGCTCAGGGGTTGACTTTGAGTTTACCTTTTTTGACATTTGATTAAGAACTTAGCATTTTCGTATGTAATTGATTCCTATAGCTTGAGTTGATCGTATCAAATTGTTTGTGGCTAGATTTGAGGCATTCAGAGGCCGATTCACGAGGCAAGGGCTTGTTAGAGTAAAATTTTGCACGATTTGAGGTAAGTAACACTTATAAACTTGGTTCTGAGGGTATGAATCCCTTAGATTACGTGCTATGTGATTGGTGTTGAGGTGACATGCATGATAGGTGACGGGCCTGTGGGCGTGCACCGTACTAATTGTGATTTAGTTTATTCCATGGAATTGTGTAGCTATCTTATATGAACATTATTACTGTACGCTATGTGTTAGAGCACTTAAGCGGTGATTTATGCTAGAAATCATGTTTAGGCTATATGTTGGTACTATTAGGACCCGCAATGGTCGTTCTTTGCAGTTGAGGTATTTGCTTAATTGCAGGTATATACTCAGTCACCTTCATTATTTCATATCATATCTCAGTCTCTGTTATCATATATTATCGCATCTTGTATCATTAATTTGGGCTACTTAGCATGAGTGTTATGATCATGAGAGACTGGAGATATTGATGACTGAGTGAGGCCGAGGGCCCATTCGTGAGTGATATTTATGGGATCGGGCTGCACGCCACAGCATGATTTATTGATTCATGCCATGATTTTGCTAATTATAGAGCTTGGGCTAGATCTTCTCCTTCAGAGTCTGCACACCCACAATAAGCGCAGTTGCTATTGATTCACGATATTTGATTCGGTCTGGATCTACCATGTACAGTGCTGAGTGATTGAGTGTGATGAGTGAGAGCTGAGATAGTCAGGTTGAGTACTCCGAGGGTGCAAGTATGCAAGGCTTTTATTGTGTTGTGTCACATACGATATGCATATTGACATGTAGATATAATGATGTCTTATTCCTAGTATCATTTATACTTGACATATTTTATTTGTTCTAAGTTTAACTGTTAAACTTGAAAGCATGTCTACATTTTTTGTACTGTATTTTTGTATATGATTTGTACCTGTGAGGCTCGTCACTACTTTCAGCCCAAAAGTTAGACTTGTTACTTATTGAGTTGGTTGAACTCACGCTACACCCTGCACTTCGTGTGTAGATCCAAGTATTTTCGAGCACAATGGTTGTTGATCTCGGAGTTTCCAGTCATTCGGATATTATCGAGGTAGCTGCCTTGGCGTCTACAGACCTTGACTCTCCTCCCCTATCCCTCAGTTTTACTTATTCAGTTCTACTTTCTTAGACAGTGTATCAGATTATGTATTTATATAGATGCTCATGTACTCAATGACACTCGGATTTTGGAAAACTTATGTATTGAGTTGTGACATTTTCATTCGATTTTTATGAGATTTTCACTTATTCAAATCTGTTTTAGTATATTGTGAATTTGAAAATGTTGGTATGTATGAGTGTCGGCTTACCTAGTATCACGATAGGTTGAGTTTTGGGTCGTGATAGACTTTGTGTGCTAAGTATTGTTCAAAAGGTTGTCCAGAAGGTGAAAGGACAACCTGAAAATCTGCTCGTAGAAGCAAGAAGAATAGAATATCATTTCAGTCACCTTACTAGTAAAAAGTAGGCTACTAGTACCCTATTTTATGATAAAATTATTTTAATTTAACAACATTAATATCACCATATTGATTGTGAACCAAATCAAACTCAAACAATTAGAATTGAAAAAATAGAAACAAGACTTTAAATAAAACTAAAACTTAAACTAACATAGAACAAACAACTGAAAATCATAAGTTAACGCTCAGAACAGAAATTAGATGAGCATCGTTAACAGTCGGGCGATGACGTTTAACAACTAAACAATCGACTAACTAAGTAAATGATTCGACGATACTAAGATCAGTTTGGTCGATGACAAAATATAACTAGTCTAAATAGATATGATTAATCTAAATAAACCTAACTTGAGACTCTAGTTTACAAACAACAAACCAAAAATAGAAATTAACCTACTTATATAAAAGGGAATTAGAAATTAAGTGAAGGGGTGACGATTATACCTAACGAGCGTGCTTGAAAATGTTCGAGCCACGAGAAGACGCCGGAGATTCCAAGAGGAGGTTGTCCGACTACAAAACACACGTTTCTTTCGGGCAGATGCTAAAACGAAAGGGTTTCGACATCTTGCCAAAAACAAATGAAGGTCTTTGAGTCGATAATAGAAAAAATAGAGGTTTTTGGAAATAGGTGGTTGGCGGATGGCAGTAGAGGTGGAGGTCGGAAGTGGTGAGGCTTTTGAGGATTTGAGTTGGAGATACGGAGAGCGGAGGAGAAAAGGAGGAGGTGATGCAATTTTGGTGGGGATTGGAGGTGGTGAACGGCGGTAGGTGGCAGCTAGGGTTACAGTTTAGACTTAGATTTGGTGAGATTGAGTGAGATGTAAAGGAATTGACTGGGATAGGTAGAAAGAGAAGGAAGAGGGGAGGAGATGGTGAAATTTTGGGGTTGATAGGAGGTGCGGGGTGCCATCGTGAGGCGATTTCCGTTCGGCAGCAAAAGGGTTCAGGGGTAGGTAACAGAAGGGGGAAGAGAAAGTGAAGAGAGAGGAAGAAAGAAAGAGATAAATTGGGGGAAATAGGGTCAATTTTCGGCCTCTTAAGACTTTAAATATCCTAAGTGAAGATTAAATTAGGACTATTAGATCAATTCAACATGTGTGGCTAAGATTAAATCTTATCCACTTAACCAAAATGATGTCATTTTGGCGCGTCTGGTTGGGGTCTTGAGCTAGGTAAGTCAAATGCAATTGGGCTGCAGATTTCTTTCATGTTTTGGGCCAATTGTGCTTAAAAATACAAAACCAATCCCTATTAATCTCATTAACAAACTATTTAATATAATCTAATTCTAAAACCTATATATAATAAACCTTAAAGAAAAGAATACAATGTGGAAGAAAAGAAATTCAAAAGTAAACATTAGGCATTTACATATCAAACTACTATGTTTTACTTTAATTTTATGGAAAATCTAAAGAAAGGAATGATAGTATGATACTATAGGGTCTCTACCTCTTCAAAATTCATATATTTAATACTTGTTAACCATATATATGTGTTACGACTTTCTAATTTATTGTTGAAGTTCTAGATGGAATTACTTCTATTTTCTCTGACAAGTCATTTTGCTTCTTTAGATCACAAATAAATAATACGGGTATTTTAAAAGAGAGATTACTTTTTAATTCTAGTTTTCAACCCAAATTTTTTCCTGTCATTTCTGAAATAATCTAGTGGTCAAGAGGTCACAGTTGACAACACAATCTTATTCGGAAATTGTCACGACCCCAAATAAATAAGGATCGTGATGACACCTATAGTGAAACTAGGCTAGCCGTCTAACACAACGAAACCAACATTTTCCGTTTATAATAAAATATGTCCTCATATTCAGATAAGGACTTCCTTTAAGTCAAGTTCAACAGAAAAATAATCCAAAGCTATCAAAATCTAATACCGACCCAGACCTCTGGAGTCAACTGTCATGAGCATCTAATACAGTAAATACAAAGTATCAAATGTAACTTTGCCACTAATACATATCCAAAACATCAAAAGTCTATGAATAGGAAAGGAAAGGAGGTCAGCTGTGGATGCTGAGCAGCTCCGAAGCACACGAGAAGTCAACTAGCTAGCTGGCCCGGTACTTGGATCTGCACACAGAGGTGCAGGGAGTAACGTGAGTACGCCAACTCAGTAAGTAACCAAAGTAACTAAAAACTTAGATGCAGTAACGAGCATTTATAAATCATAGTTTCATAAAACATTATTTGTACTTTTGTGAAAAGGCTCAGTGTAAAGAAGAGTAAGAAAACAATAATTTCACAATGCAGTAACCCTTCAAGCACAGTATCACTAAAAATCAAGGTCTCTCAATCACTCGTGACTCCAATATCATGATCCCAGGCTCACACTAAGCACTCTCACTCAACAAGTACTAGGTATCTCTCAAGTGCTGCGGCGTGCAGCCCGATCCACCTAACATATATTGCGGCGTGCAGCCCGATCCACCTAACATATGTTGCGACGTGCAGCACGATCCAATATATACATATACATATGTTGCGGCATGCAGCCCGATCCATATAATATATACATATGCTTCGGCGTGCATCCTGATCCATATAATAGTCGACTGCGCCCACTGGGGGTAAACAGAATCCGGAGGGGCTCCTATAGCCCAAGCGCTATATTGCTGCGGCGTGCAAACCGATCCACAAAATATATATTATTGCGGCGTGCAGCCCGATCCATATAATATATATATTGTTGTGGCGTGCAGCCCGATCCATAACTATCCTCACATACTCGGCTCTTGGCCTCACTCAGTCACCCTCACAATCCACTCGGGAAAATCATCTCAACTCACGGGACTCAGCCCAAAATACCTCTCAGAGTTTTAAAACAGTGTGATAACAGTGAAAATAACAATAAGTAGTGAACATGACTGACTTCACAAATGTTCTATCAGGATAGTGTGAGAATAGTGTAAAAATACCCCTGAGGGTCTAAACAGGTCGGCACAAGGCCCCAAACATGTCTTACATTCCATAAACAAGTATAAGTTTCTAAAATACAGGATATCTTAAGGTTTCAAATTGAATAAGCGACTTAATAGTCGCTACGGGACGGACCAAGTCAAAATCCCTATTGGTGCACACCCACAAGCTCATCACCTAGCATGTGCGTCACCTCATTTACCAAAACAGTATAAGATACCGGGGTTTCATACCCTCAGGTCTAGAGTTACAATTGTTACTTACCTCAAAACGGTCCGGAAACTACTCTGCAATGCTCTTGCCCCTCGAATCGTCTCCCAAATGCTCCGAGTCTATCAAAATCAGATTAATAACATCAAAATATGCTAGGGAGACGAAGCCCAATCAAAAACTATCAAAATTATACATAATTCCCGAAATTGGCAAAACCCGACCTACGTGCCCACATCTCGAAATTCGATAAAAATCACAAAATCGAAATTCTATTCCTCCACGATTCTATACCTACCAAGAACATCAAATTCAGACCGCAATAGCCCCTTCAATTTATTAATCAAAGTATCCAATCTTTCCAAGCCCTAACCCCCAAATTTAACACTGATTATTCCCACAAATTAACTCTAAATCAGACAAAAAATTACATAAGAATGAGTTTTAAGTTCTAGTGGTTCCGCACTTGCGGCCACTTACGCGCATCTGCAGACCCGCACCTGTGGTTCCAGGTGTGCACCTGCGAAGAACCCTCAAAATCTCAGCCTCCGCATCTGCGCTCAACCTTCCGCATCTGCGGCTTTGCAAGTGCGGAAAACACCTCGCACCTGCGAAAATTCCTCAGCCAGCCAAACTTTTGCATCTGCGGTTCCCTTCCCGCGCCTGCAACTTCGCACCTGCGACTCTCCTTCCGCAGGTGCGAAAACACCAGAAGCACTCACACCAGCAGCTTCAGCTGCATTTCCTCAACTCTAAACCTTTTGACGCCCATCTGAAATCAACCCGAGCCCCTCGGGACCCCAACCAAAACCACATGCAGTCATAAATGATTACCCGGACTTAGTCGAACCCTCGGAACGCCCAAAACAGCATCGAAACTCCAATACAACCCATGATTCAAGCCTAAGAATTCTAAAACTTCCGAAAATCACCAACGATGCCGAAACCAACCAAAACACCTCCGAATGACCTAATAATTTGCACACACATCCAAAATGACACTACGAACCTACTCCAACTTCCAGAATTCCAATTCGACCCTGATAGACAATTTTCCACCGCTGACCAGAAATCGCTAAAAACCAACTTTTGCCAATTCAAGCCTAATTCTACACCGGACATCAAAACCACATTCCGAACACACTCCTAAGTCCCAAATAACCTAATGGAAGCTATCCGAGCCATAAAATCCGCATTCCGAGGTCGTTTACCAAGAACTCAACTCCCAGTTGACTTTTCCAACTATAAGGCTACTTAAAAAGACTAAGTGTCTCAATCCTTACTACGACCACTCTGAATCCGAACCACCCGACTCCAACACATCATAAACAACTAAATAATGCATAACAAGGTAGAAATATGAATAATGGGGCTAATTCTACGGAACGATCGGCCGGGTCATTACATTCTCCCTCTCTTAAACAAACGTTTGTCCTCGAACGGGTCTAGAAACATACCTGGAGTCTCAAACAAGTGAGGATATCTGCTCTGCATCTCCCGCTCAGTATCCCAAGTGTCCTCCTCCACCGGCTGCCCTCTCCACAGCAACTTCACTGAAGCTATATCCTTAGACCTCAACTTTCTGACCTGACGACCCAAAATAGCCACTGGCTCTACCTCATATGACATATCACCCTCAAGTTGCACTGTGCCAAAGTCTAAAACATGAAATGGGTCACCAATATACTTCCGAAGCATCGAAACATGGAACACCGGATGAACACTCGATAAGCTGGGTGGCAAAGCAAGTCTATAAGGCACCTCTCCAATCTTCTGAAGCACCTCAAAAGGCCCAATGAACCGGGGACTAAGTTTTCCCCTCTTCCCGAACCTCATAACACCCTTCATGGGTGACACCTTCAGCAGTACCTTCTCCCCCTCCATGAAAGACACATCCCGGACCTTCCGGTTCGCATAACTCTTCTGCCTAGATTGCGTCGTGCGAAACCGCTCCTGAATCAACTTCGCCTTATCCAACGTATCCTGAATCAAGTTTGTGCCCAATAGCCTAGCCTCGCCCGACTCAAACCAACCAAGCGGAGATCTAAACCTCCTACCATATAAAGCCTCATACGGAGCCATCTGGATACTCGACTGGTAACTTTTATTATATGCAAACTCCGCGAGTGGCAGAAACTGGACCCATGAACCCCCAAAATCAATGACACAGGCACGCAACATGTCCTCCAAAATCGGAATAGTACGCTCTGACTTCCCTTCAGTCTGAAGATGAAACGATGTGCTCAACTCAACCTGGGTACCCAACTCTCTCTGCACGGCTCTCCAAAACTGAGATGTGAACTGAGTACCTCTGTCTGAAATGATAGAAACCGGAACACCATGAAATCGGACAATCTCTCTAATATAAATCTCGGCTAACCGCTCCGAAGAATAGGTAGTACCAACAGGAATGAAGTGCGCGGACTTGGTCAGCCGATCCACAATAACCCATATAGCATCGAATCTCCTCGAAGTCCGTGGAAGCCCAACTATAAAGTCCACGGTAATCCACTCCCACTTCCACTCCGGAATATCTAACCTCTGAAGTAATCCACCTAGCCTATGGTGCTCATACTTGACTTGCTGGCAGTTGAGACACCGAGCTACAAACTCCACAATATCTTTCTTCATCTGCCTCCACAATTAATGTTGTCTCAGATCCTGATACATCTTCGCGACACCCGGATGAATAGAATACCGCGAGATATAAGCCTCTGCTAAAATCAACTCTCGAAGCCCATCCACGTTGGGAACACATATCCGGTTTTGCATTCTCATAACCACATCATCACCAATCACTACATCCCTGGTATTACCTCGCCGGACCCTGTCCTGAAGAACGAGCAAATGTGGGTCATCATACTGGCGCTCTCTGATCCGGTCATAAAGAGAAGACCCGGAAGCTACATTAGCCAACATCCAGTGAGGCTCTGATAAGTCCAATCTCACAAACTGACCTGCTAAAGCCTGAACATCAAGTGCTAAAGGTCGCTCTGCTGATAGAAGGTAGGCTAGACTCCCCAAACTCTGTGTTCTACGACTCAGGGCATCGACCACTACATTGGCCTTCCCCGGATGATATAGAATAGTGAGGTTATAATCCTTGAGAAGCTCCAACCATATCCTCTGACGCAAATTCAAGTCTTTCTTCCTAAGCAGATACTGCAAACTACAGTGATCAGTGAAAATCTCACAATGCACTCCATACAAGTAATGACGCCAAATCTTCAAGGCGTGGACAATGGCTGCTAGTTCAAGATTGTGCACTGGATAATTCTTCTCGTGCACCTTCAACTACCTAGACGCATAGGAAATCAACCTACCGTCCTGCATCAATACCGCTCCAAGGCCAACTCTCGAGGCATCACAGTAGATTGTATAAGAACCTGAACCCGTAGGCAAAACAACCACCGGAGCTGTAGGCAAAGCTGACTTGAGCTTCTGAAAGCTCTCCTCACACTCCTCAGTCCACATGAACTGAGCACCCTTCTGGGTCAGTTTGGTCATAGGTGCTTCAATATATGAAAATCCCTCTACGAAACGGCGATAGTAACCTGCCAACCCAAGGAAAATGCGGATCTCCGTAGCTGATGACTGTCTAGGCCAACTCTGTACCACCTCCACCTTCTTCGGACCTACCTTGACCCCATCACAAGACACCACATGGCCCAAAAATGCAACTGAATCAAGCCAGAATTCACACTTCGAAAACTTTACATACAACTTCTTTTCCCTCAAAGTCTGAAGCACAACTCTCAAATGCTGCTCATGATCCTCCCGAGCTCGAAAATATACCAAGATGTCTTCAATAAACACGATGAAAAAGGAATTAAGATAAGGCCGGAACACACTGTGCATCAAGTGCATAAAGGCTGCTGGGGCATTGGCCAGCCCAAATGACATGACAAGAAACTCATAATGACCATATCTAGTCCTGAAGGCAGTCTTCGGGATGTCAGAATCCTGAATCTTCAACTGATGATACTCGGATCTCAAGTCAATCTTGGAGAACACTCCATCTCCCTGAAGCCGGTCAAACAAATCATCAATATGAGGCAAAGGATACCGGTTCTTCACCGTAACCTTGTTCAGCTGACGATAATCAATACACATACGCATAGAACCATCCTTCTTCTTCACAAACAACACTGGTGCACCCCAAGGTGACACACTAGGCCGAATGAACCCCTTATCTAGGAGTTCCTGAAGTTGCTCCTTCAATTTCTTCAACTCTGCTAGTGCCATACGGTAAGGTAGAGTGAAATAGGCTGAGTCCCTAGCACCAGATCAATACCAAAATCAATATCCCTATCAGGTGGCATGCCTGGCAGGTCTGCAGGGAACACGTCCGAAAAATCACGGACCACAGGAACAGAATCAACAGCAAGAGTCTCACCACTAACATCCCTCACAAAAGCCAGATACGATAAACATCCCTTCTCAATCATACGTTGAGCCTTCAGGTAAGAGATCACCCTGCTAGGCACATACTCAGTAGAACCTCTCCACTCAACCCTCAGAACTCCAGGCATAGCCAAGGTCACGGTCTTAGCGTGATAATCAAGAATAGCATGACATGGAGATAGTCAATCCATGCCCAGTATCACATCAAACTCAACCATGCTGAGGAACAATAGGTCCACTCGGGTCTCCAGACCCCTAATAAATATCACACACGACCGATACACACGGTCTACAATAGTAGTATCACCCACGGGAGTCGACACATGAGCAGACGTAACTAAAGACTCACGGGGCATATACAGGAAATGTGCAAAATAAGACGAGACATATGAATATGTAGAACCGGGGTCCAATAGGGCTGAAGCATCTCTGACTGATATAATACCTGTGATCACTGCATCGGAGGCCATAGCATCTGGCCTGGCTGGAAGTGCATAGATACGGGCCTGACCTCCACCTGCTCGACCTCCCCCTCAAGGGCGACCTCTAGTTGAATGACTCCCACCCCTAGCTGCCTGGGTGGGTGGTGAAGCAACTGGAGCTGAAGTTGAAGGCTGGCTCCTACACTGAGATGGACCTCCAATAAAATGAGGGCACTACCTCCTCATATGCCTAAACTCTCCACACTGATAACAACTCCCTGGTGTAGGGGACGGGGACTGAAGGGAACCTCTGGAACCGGAATAACCACTTGAAGAACATGCAGGGAGGAACCCTGAATAGATGATGCTCTGGAAGAGCTCGGAGCTGGGAGAGTACTGAATGATGAACGGCCTGGATGAGAACTGCGAGGACCCTGCCCCCATGATGCGTTTCTATAAGCTGGGCGAACTGGAAAAGGAGGCCTAAATGGGAGGTCTACTGTGCTGAAACTGCCCTCTGGAAGGAGTACCATTAAAACTACCTGATCCACGAGGCTTCTTGACCTCTGTTGGCCCAATAAAGGAAATAGTTTTGAAGATTGACAAAGGAACTCTGAGATGAACCAGGTCCATCACAGGTGACATAGACGAGCAGATTCAAAGGCACATAAGATGCATATGCAGGAGATAAACGTATTCTGGTGAAATTGAGATATCTTCTGATCGGAAAAAATGCAAAAACGAAAATGGAAAAGGACTCTCTATTCAATAAGAATAGAATCTAAGATAAGAAAGGATTTAGGAGTTGAGTTTGACTAAAACTCTTTCACAAAGGAAGAGTAGCATTAGGATTCTAGTTAATTCCTTATCTACTAAATTCTATATATATTGCAGAATGTTCTTATTGTAGACAGACGTACAAAAGTAGAAAGTTATCAAGAATTGAGAGCAAAATTCGTGAAGAAATTTTGCAAGCAGTTCGAGCCAAATTGGAGAGTGCGAATCTGGAGCTACTTGAACCAGCTAGAAGAACCAGTTCCATCTGTTCTCTTTTAGTCTAGTTTATTTGTGGTAGGTGATTGCAAATTGTACCTTTCAACTTTATCTAGAAGCAATTATAATAGATACTGAGTTTTCAAGTTATAGTTAACTTGAAGTTTGTCGCAAATAGTTAGAGGCTAGTTTTCCACAAAGGGTTAGAATTAATCCTTAGGTTTACAAAAGAGTTTATTTTGTAAATGTTGTTTGGCTCATTGTTTTAGTGAAGAGTTTGGAGAAAATCCTACTAGGAAGTGGGTCGTGGTTTTTTCACCTTTTGAGCCTGGTGTTTTCCACGTAAAATTGTCGTGTTCTTTAAATTCTGCATTTATTATTCCGCAAACTATAGGAGTTGGAACACATAGAAGAACCTGGTCCTTCTATAACTATTGCACGCGAAAAATCGACACCACATAAATAACCCCCCCCCCCCCTCTTGTGGGGTATTGACGTTTAGAACATCAATTGGTATCAGAGCGGGTTATCCTTGAAGAGGCTAACACCTTAGGAAAAGATGAAGATGAGTGCACCACCTGGGAACTGAGAAGGACAATAAACTGTTAGGCCTCCACTCTTCAGTGGCAAGTACTACTCCTGGTGGAAGAACATGATGAAGGATCACTTAATTGGAGAAGACTATGAACTATGGGAAATAGTTACTAATGGTCCTTTAGCCACCATGAAGAAGACTGCTAAAGGAGTAGATGTGCCAAAGACTAGAGCTGACTGCACTGCTGAGGATTTGAGAAAGTGGGAGAAAAATGATAAGGCCAAGAAGTGGCTTGTGTGTGGACTCGGGCTAAACGAGTATAGCAGAATTCAAAGTTGTACCACTGCCAAAGAAATTTGGGACACTTTGCAAGTGGCTCATGAAGGAACACCTCAAGTGAAGAGGTCAAGAGGAACTCTACTATATTCTCAATATAAGAATTTCACCATGAAGGAAGGAGAGACCGTCCAAGAGATGTATACAAGGTTCGCTACACTGACCAATGAACTCAAGTCTCTTGGAAGGGTCATTCTTGAAGAAGACAAAGTTGAGAAAATTCTGACAAGGGTCTGTCCAGTCTCTTGGGAAAGCAAAATTATAGCCATTCAGGAATCTAAGAACATTGCAACTCTTAAGATGGATGAACTGATTGGAAATCTCACTGCCTATGAACTTAGAAGGTAGACTATGAAGATGGATGGTCCCAAGAAGGAAAGGAGTCTAGCACTCAGAATCACTGAAGTAGATGATCTGGAGGAGGATGAAATGACCATAATCATAAAGGACTTCAAGAAGTACCTAATGAGAGCAAAGGGTCCTTCAAGAAGTGGACGCTACAACAAACCAAGGGTGCCTGAAAAACAAACCAATAAGGGGTGTTACAAGTGTGGGAAGACTGATCACCACATCAAAAACTTCCCTCAATGGGAAATTGAATGGAAGAAGGAAAGAGTTGAATGACGGAATAGGAAGAATGAACAGATTCAACCCAAGAAGAACAAAGGATCAACAAAGGCTATGGTTTCTGCCTGGGGAGAAAGCTCAGATGAATATTCAGAGGATGAAGATGGATATGAACAAGAACATATGGCAATTGGAGAATCCGATGAGGAATCTGAGGTAAGTATAATTCATCTCAAAGACAAGATTAAATTTTTGTCTAAAGAAAGGCTATCTGAATTACTCCTAGATTTCATTGATGAATCTGAGGATCTAAACAATGAAAAGAAACAACTGTCTAAGGAGTGTGTGATTTAGAAAGCTAAGTGCAAAAATATGGAACTTAAGGCTAGTGAAAGCGATAGTAAAAATGATGAGTTAAAGAACCAGGTTCATGAACTTGACACCACTGTCCTAGAGCTAAGATCTGAAAATCTAAAACTGAAATTAGGAACAGGTAAAAACAAAGTTGATCACACACAACTTACATTAGAAGAAAACCTAGGAAAAATGAAAGACGAGTTGTACAAAAAAGATGAGCAGATAAGAGTCCTTAAGGAGGATCTAAGCAAGGTCAAGCATGAACTAGATATAACTAGTAAATGGAACAGGTCCTCTGATGCTTTGACATGGCTACATGAACATCATAGTAGCAATAGAAGAGGACTTGGCTTTGGGAATACGCTACCTAAGTGGGATCCTAAAAGAAAGTACCTCACTCTTCCTGAGAACAAGATTTGTACTCATTATGGTAAGACTGGTCACTTTAAAAGTGAATGTAATGCAAAGGAAAAGGCCAGTCAAAAGAACAAAAGTTTTGTTCGAGGGAAGAATTGTCTACCATGTTGGGCTAAAAAGAATTTAATTCATCCTTTTGCTTATAGAAAGGGACCCAAACTATTTTGGGTTCCTAAGACTAACCCCTGAATTTCTTTTGTAGGTTCAAGTGAAAGGTAGTAACCAAATATGGTACATGGATAGTGGCTGCTCAAAACACATGACTGGGAATAAGGACTAGTTCCTTTCACTTGAGGACCTCAAAGGAGGAAATGTCTCCTTTGGAAATGGAATTAAAGGTGAAATCATTGGGGTTGGTAAGGATAATGAAGAAATTGGGCTGGTCAGAAACTCAGTCCAAACTTGAGCAACACTGGAGGAAGGAACAGGTGATGGAACAGGTTCATCCATCCCGGGCAACATGACAGGGGGAACTGAAAAACTAATTCCCAAACCTCACTGGAACCTTTGCCTGATCCTGTTCCACAGCAACAAGGCATTGAAGGAACTTGAAGGAGTAACCAGTTGGTTGTGAAACCATGCAGATATCTTTACAAAAGCACTGAGTAGAGAGCATTTTTAAAGGAACATGTTACTATTAGGGATGATTAAGATCACCTGATTGAACCAGTTCAGAATGTAAATACATCAAGAAATTTTTTTAAAAAAAATAGCTAGAAAAGTCTGAAACTGGTGTAAATAATAAGATTAACAATTGCTCAGTCTCATACTGTAAAAAATATACTCTTAAGCCATGTTTTGATATGACTCACTAATCACTAATAAGAAAATTTCTATCATTACAGATTGAGGCTTGATCAAGAGGATTCATAAATGATGAACCTAGTTCATCGTGTTGGTTCATCTGAAAGGCGAGGTATGTGTTCTACACTCTGCACACTTTGAAATACTAATAATTAAATCATGAGCAGAACTCTGCCAAGACGCAAAATCTTTTCAAAACTTATCCAGTTGACTTTGAACCAATTTCGTTTCAACAAGAATCCTCACCAAATTAAAATACCTAGATCTAGGGAAGCCTTAACCGTCAATTCAAAACTGAAAGCTCATTCAAGCCATCCCCGTCCTCACTAAACAATTCTCGAATTTCCGATGACTTGGGTAACATCTGTCCCAAAGCTTTCTTCTGAGGTCATCTCTGATGTTGCTGAAAACTTAGAAAACAGATTCATACTGGTTGGGTCTGTGAAGGATGTGGAACTGCATGAGACGAGAAGAAGAGGTGGTAAAAACAAAATTGTAAAAGAAAAAGAGAGAGAGGGAGTAAGGTGTGACGAGAGGGGAATATGGCAAGAATTTGTAAAAATGGCTATTTGTGGTGCTGAGCCAGAAAAGGAGGAAGAAAGTAACAAGACCGCAGGGGGAAGTGAATCGGGAGAAGCCGCTGAAGGGTTAGTAAATCTATGAAAGCACACAAATGAACCTGGTTCATCTACTGAGGAAACCATGGCGGATCTGCTGAAAATGTTAGGCGATAATTACAATCCAAAGAAGAAAAGAACTCCTAAAGCTCAAACGTCTGGAACAACAAGAGAAAGTAAGAAAAGAAAAGTTGCTCCTTCTTAGACTTCTAATATTTCTCTTTCAAGAGGAAGAACTGCAAGGAGCAAGTTAAAGCAAAGTGGGGACGAGTTGAAGAGAGCTTTAGAGGAGAGTAAGAAGAAAAGAGTGGAAAAGGGGAGAGAAAATGTTGTTGAGCCTATTGAGGCTGTTGAAGTGGATGAGATGGACATGATCCATCAAAGTGAAAAAATGGCAAAGGTAGAGGTTCAGACCCCTAAGCCCAAGAAAGCCAAGTCTTCATTTGTTTCTAATTCTGTTGAACCATCTATTTTGGCTAAATGAACCAGGTCTGCAGTTTTTCCAAGCCTTAATTTCCTAGCCTGCCTAGAACTTTCAGTGACACAGATTCAGAATTTTTGTTTGTTGCTCATGTTTTAACTGTTTTTGTTTTATTTTGTGGATTGTGGCAGAATCGTATTCGCTCTATCAATGAAATCCGATGCTTTTTGCTCTAATTCAGTATCTCTAATTTTTGATAGTTTGAATTCTTAGTTGACTATTGATGATTAATCTATGATTGCATATGGAGTTTCCCAAATGGCCATGAGTAAGTGTTAAAAATCTGGGATTCACACAATTGTTTTGCAATTTTCGATGATGCCAAAAGGGGGAAGATAGGTTGTGCTCTGAACATGTGATATTTATAACCTAATGAACCTGGTTCTTTATGATAAATGCTTAATACTCTAATATGTTTCACTGTTGGACTAAGCTGAAACAGGCCTGAGGCACAAAGTTTGTCATCATCAAAAAGGGGAAATTTGTTGGCCCAAGAAAGGAAATAGTTTTGAAGATTGAAAAAGGAACTCCGAGATGAACCAAGTCCATCACAAGTGACATGGACGAGAAGATTCAAAGGCACATGAGATGCACATGTAGGAGATAAATGTATTCTGGTGAAATTGAGATATCTTCTGATCAAAAAGATTGCAAAAACAAAAATGGAGAAGGACTCCTTATTCAATAAGAACAGAATCTAAGATAAGGAAGGATTTAGGAGTTGAGTTTCACTAGAACTTTTTCACCAAGGAAGAGTAGCCTTAGGATTCTAGTTAATTCCTTATCTACTAAATCCTATATATATTTCAGAATGTTCTTATTGTAGACAGACACACAAAAGCATAAATTTATCAGCAAAATTTGTGAAGAAATTTTTCAAGCAGTTCGAGCCAAATTGGAGAGTGCGAATCTGGAGCTACTTGAACCATCTAGAAGAACCAGTTCCATCTGTTGTCTTTTAGTCTAGTTTATTTGTACTAGGTGATTACAAATTGTACCTTTCAGCTTTATCTAGAAGCAATTGTAATAGGTACTGAGTGTTCAAGTTATAATAAACTTGAAGTTTGTCGCAAATAGCTAGAGGTTAGTTTGCCACAAAGGGTTAGAGTTAATCCTTAGGTTTACAAAAGAGTTTATTTTGTAAATGTGGTTTGGCTCATTGTTTTAGTGAAGAGTTTGGAGAACATCCTACTAGGAAGTAAGTCGTGGGTTTTTCACCTTTTGAGCCAGGTGTTTTCCACGTAAAATTGTTGAGTTCTTTAAATTCTGCATTTATTATTCCGCAAACTGTAGGAGTTGGAACACATAGAAGAACTTGGTCCTTGTATAACTATTGCACGCAAATATTAGACACCACACAAATCACCCCCCCCCCCCCCTTGTGTGGTATTGGCGTTTAGAACGTCAGCCTCTTTCTCCTCTCGCTCCTGACGGCGAACTGACTTAATATCCCGAGCAATATCCACAACCTGCTCGAAAGTAGCACCTAACACCCTCTCTTTAGTCATCAAAATACAGAGCTGATAAGTGAGTCCATCCATGAATCTCCTGATCCTCTCCCTATCAGTAGGGACTAACTTAGTAGCATGACGAGCCAACTCTGAAAACCGCATCTCATATTGCGTCACTGATAGCTCACTCTAACGCAGCTGCTCAAACTGCCTACGTTGCTCCTCTCTTTGAGACTGGGGAACATACTTCTCCAAGAAGATAGTGGAGAACTGCTACCAAGCAAGGGGTGCTGCACCAACAGGCCTACGCCTCTCGAAAGACTCCCACCAAGTAAAAGCAGCCCCAGAAACCTGAAAAGTAGCAAATGAGACCCCACTGGTCTCCAGAATCCCAGCACTACGAAGTATCCTCTGACACTTATCCAGAAAACCCTGGCCATCCTCGCCCTCTACGCCGCAGAATGTCGGAGGCTAAAGTCTACTAAACCTCTCCAGCCTGCGCTACTCATCTTATGGCATAGCTGGAACCATGATGTCCTGAATTGGAGCAACCGGCTCGGCTAGAACTGCCCCCGGTGTCTGAAGACCCTGTACAACCTACTCAGGTGTCCGGGCAGCTGGAGTCTGACTGCCTCTCCCGGCCTGAGATGTAGCGGCAGTAGTAGACATACTGTCAAGATCTGACACAGGGTCTCCTGAAGACCCAAAATAACAATGGGCACTGCCGGTGCCTGAGCCTGTCCCGCTGGAATATCCGCGGTGGGAACCTGATCTCGAATGGTAGGGGAATCCACTGGTACTGCCCCGGCTGCTGCGCGGGCTGGTCCCCTACCTCTACCACGGCCTCGACCTCTTACTGGTCTAGATGGTGTCTGGTCACCCTGATCGGTGGCGCGTGTCCTCACCATATGTGAGAGAATGAAACAACAAAAGTTTAGATTTCCAGAATCAATAGAATGGCACGGCAGAATTCAAGAAAATGAGATTTTTCCTAAGAGTTTTGTAGCCTCTCAAAGATAAGTACAGACGTCTCTGTACCGATCCGTAAGACTCTACTAAACCTGCTCATGACCGTTGAATCCTATGTAATCTAGTGCTCTAATACCAACTTATCACGACCCCAAATCAATAAGGGTTGTGATAGCGCCTATAGTGAAACTAGGCTAGCCTTCTAACACAACGAAACCAACATTTTCCGTTTATAATAAAATATGTCCTCATATTCAGATAAGGACTTCCTTTAAGGCAAGTTTAACAGAGAAATAATCCAAAGCGATCAAAATCTAATCCCGACCCAGACCTCTAGAGTCAACTGTCATGAGCATCTAATACAGTAAATACAAAGTATCAAATGTAACTTTGCCACTAATACAGATCCAAAACATCAAAAGTCTAGGAACAGGAAAGGAAAGGAGGTTAGTTGTGGACGCTGAGCAGCTACCTCGATCCCTGATCAACTCCGAAGCACACGAGAAGTCAACTAGCAAGCTGACCCGGTACGTGGATCTGCACACAGAGGTGCAGGGAGTAACGTGAGTATGCCAACTCAGTAAGTAATCAAAGTAACCAAAAACTTGAGTGCAGTGACGAGCTTTTATAAATCATAGTTTCATAAAATAGTATTTGTATTTTTGTAAAAAGGCTCTGTGTAAAGAAGAGTAAGAAAACAATAATTTCACAATGCAGTAACCCCTCAGGCACAGTATCACTAGAAATCAAGGTCTCTCAGTCACCTGTGACTCCAGTATCATGATCCCAGGCTCACACTAAGCACTCTCACTCAACAAGTACCAGGTATCTCTCAACTACTATGGCGTGCAGCCCGATCCACCTAACATATGCTGCGGCGTGCAGCCCGATCCAATATATACATATACATATGTTGCGGCGTGTAGCCCGATCCATATAATATATACATATGCTTCGGCATGCATCCCGATCCATATAATAGTCTATTGCGCCCATTGGGAGTGTACAGACTCCGGAGGGGCTCCTACAACCCAAGCGCTAAATTGCTGCGGCATGCAATCCGATCCACATAATATATATTGTTGCGGCGTGCATCCCGATCCATAGAATATATATATTGTTTCGGCGTGTAGACCGATCCATAACTATCCTCACATACTCGGCTCTCGGCTTCACTCAGTCACCCTCACAAGACACTCGGGCAACTCATCTCAAGTCACGGGACTAGCCCAAAATACCTCTCAGAGTTTTAAAACAGTGTGATAACAGTGAAAATAACAATAAGTAGTAAACATGACTGATTTCACAAATGTTCTATCAGGATAGTGTGAGAATAGTGTAAAAATACCCCTGAGGGTCTAAACATGTCGGCACAAGGCCCCAAACATGGCTTACAGACCATAAAAAAGTATAAGTTTCTAAAATACAGAATATCATAAGGTTTGAAATTGAATATGCGGCTTAATAGTCGCTACGAGATGGACCAAGTCACAATCCCTATCGGTGCACTCCTACACGCTCGTCACCTAGCATGTGTGTCACCTTATTTACCAAAAAAATATAATATACCGGGGTTTCATACCCTCCGGTCTAGAGTTACAATCGTTACTCACCTCAAAACGATCCAAAAACTACTCCGCAATGCTCTTGCCCCTCGAATCGGCTCCCAAATGCTCTGAGTCTACCAAATCAGATTAATAAAATCAAAATATGCTAGGGAGACGAAACCCAATTGAAAACTATCAAAATTATGCACAATTCCCGAAATTGGTCAAACCGACCCCCGGGCCTACATCTCGGAATTCGATAAAAATTACAAAATCGGAATCCTCATTCCTCCACGATTCTATACCTACCAAGAAAATCAAATTCGGACCCCAATAGCCCCTTCAATTTCTTAATCAAAGTCTCCAATCTTTCCAAGCCCTAACCCCCAAATTAACACTGATATTTCCCACAAATTCACTCTAAATCAGTCCAACAATTACATAGGAACGAGTTTTAGGTCCAAATACCTTACCTCAACGAAGTGCTCTTGATTTCCTCCTTCAAAACCCTCTCCCAAAGCTTAATCCCAGATGAAATATTGAAATAATGGCTCAAATTCGCGAAGCCATGCTTATATACTTTCATGTCCAGTGGTTCCGCACCTGCGGCCACTTACGCGCACCTGCGGTCCCAGGTACGCACCTACGGAGAACCCTCAAAATCCCAGCCTCTACACCTACACTCAACCTTTTGCATCTGCGGCTTCGCAGGTGCGGAAAAGACCTCGCACCTGCGGAAATTCCTCAGCCAGCCAAACTTCTGCATCTGCGATTCCCTTCCTGCGCCTGCAACTTCGCACCTGCGGCTCTCCTTCCGCAAGTGCGGAAACACCAAAAGAACTCACACCAGCAGCTTCAGCTACATATTCTCAGCTCTAAACCTTCTGACGCCCATCCGAAATCAACCTGAGCCCCTTGGGACCCCAACCAAAACCAGACGCAAGTCATAAATGATTACCCGAACTTAGTCGAACCCCCGGAACAACCAAAACAACATCGAAACTCCAATACAACCCATGATTCAAGCCTAAGAATTCTAAAAATTCCGAAAATCACCAACGATGCCGAAACCAACCAAAACACCTCCGAATGACTTGGAAATTTGCACACGCGTCCAAAATGACACTACGAACCTACTCCAACTTTCAGAATTCCATTCTGACCCCGATATCCTAGTTTCCAATGCCGACCGGAAATCGCCAAAAATCAACTTTCGCCAATTCAAGCCTAATTCTACACCGGACATCAAAACCACATTCCGAACACACTCTTAAGTCCCAAATAACCTAACGAAGTTATCCCAGCCATAAAATCTGCATTCCGAGGTCGTTTACCAAGAAGTCAACTCCCAGTTTACTTTTCCAACTATAAGGCTACTTAAAGAGACTATGTGTCTCAATCCTCACTACGACAACTCCAAATCCGAACCACCCGAATCCAACACATTATAAATAACTAAACAATGCATAACAAGGCAGAAATATGAATAACGGGGCTAATTCTACGGAACGACCGGTCGGGTCGTTGCATAAATCATGGTTATTCTTAACCTTTTATTGAAACCTATTTAAACTTTAAGTGAATTATGACCTAAGTTGTACCAATTCTCCAAAATAGCTGTTCAACTGTGTAATATTCTTCAAAAAATCACTAGAAAGCCTTTAGATTATTCATTGGATGAAGTTATGAGTTAACACATATCTTAATATGTGAAAGGTGAACCACTTCATACGGGGAGCCACAAAAAGTCTCACAATTGACATATTGAACAACCACAAAATATAGCTTTGTCCTTGTTTCTAGCACTTGCCTAATCTCACCCCCTTAATTCCTAGCTACCACACCTATAAAGTCATTGTAATAGAGTTATTACAAAGGGCTTGTAATAGAGTTGTTACAAGTTAGTGAGTGATTAAGAGGTTAATTCCTAGGTTATAATAGGTTGTAATCTAAAGTTTGATCAGTAGTGAAGATGTAATCCTACAAGAGCAGGTCGTGGTTTTTAATGCCGTGAGCTGGCAGTTTTCCGCGTAAAACTTCTTTATGTCATTTACTTATTGTTGTGTGTGTGTTCTGTGGGAATAATAGATAACTTGTTTCTCTATATAGTTTGGTGGACCCTTAAATTCTATCAATTAGGAGCAGAGCAAGTTATTTCTATTACGCTAACAGCTAGAAAGAATCTTCATGGCTGCTCCACCAAAATTTGAAGAAGGTCAATCTACCTACATACCACCAAGATTCAATGGACAATACTATGAATGGTGGAAGACTAGGATGAACGACTTCATCATGGCTGAAGACTCAGAGTTCTGGGACGTCATCTGCGATGGACCCTTCGTCCCTAAAAAAACCAGTGGCAACCCAGCTGTAATAGTCCCTAAAACAAGAAAGGAATTCAATGATGCCGATCGCATGTCCATAGAAAAGAAATTTCGTGCAAAGAAAAATCTTGTCTTTTGTATTGGTCCTGATGAATACAACAGGATTTCAGCATGCCAATCTGCTAAGGAGATACAGGAAGCTCTCCAAGCAGCTCATGAAGGGACAACACAAGTTAAACAATCAAATATTGACATGATTACCATAGAATATGAGCTTTTCAGGATGAGAGACGATGAATCCATCCAGAACATGCATACTCGGTTCACCTCTATCATAAATTAGCTTGACTCTCTGGGAGAAATCATTCCAAAAAACAAACTTGTTAGGAAAATACTCAGTGTTTTGCCTAGTTCCTGGGAAAGCAAAGTGAACACTATCACAGTGGCAAAGGATCTGCAGAAGCTAACCATCGATGAACTGGTTGGTAATCTGAAAGCCTATGAAATGAAGAAGAAAAAGGACAATAAGAGAAGATAGCCCAAAAGGGAGAAGAACCTGGTCCTCAAGACCGACAGTAATGATTCAGGTGGTGAGGATGCTGATATGGCTTACCTGACAAAAAGATTCTAGAAAATGGTTCGCATAAATGAAGGGATTCCAAAAAAGGGCAGTTCCAGCAAGCCAAAAAATTATGACCTTTGTCATAAGTGTGGTAAGCCAGGACATTTTATCAAGGACTGTCATCTTCCCAAGAAATATCAATACAAACACAACACAGACAAAGCAACTTAGAGGAACCGGTTTATGATAAACGCTTCAAGAGAAAAAATGTCGCTAACAATGTTGTGAAACAAGCTCTTGTTACATGGGGAGACTCTTCCAGCGAATTTGAAGAAGATGATGATCAAGGTGAAAACTTCATGATGACAGTGAAAAGTGAAGCAGCTGAGTATGACTCCATCTTTGCCTTCATGGCATAGTTTGATGATGATGAAGATGACGACGATGATGATGAGGTAAACTTTCTTGATGTTCAAAGAAATCTGAAGTCTTATTCTCCTAAAACACTTATGTATTTGGAAAATGTTCTAATTGATGTGTATCACAGTCTTATAGAAATGCACTGACTCTAGAACTAGGAGAAGTAGAATAGTCAAGAGATGACCTAGTAGTCGTTGTGGTAGATTTAAAATAAACCATTAAGAGCATGAAGAAAGAAAGGGATGTTTTAACTGAAAAAATTGCAAACATAGAACATGAGAAAGATGATCTAGTGGTAGTTGTGGTCTACTTAAAGGAGACCATTGAGTGTGTTGAAAAGGAAAGAAGTATTAACCGCAAAGGTTTTTAACATAGAGCACGAGAGAGATGACCTATTAGTAGTTGTTGTAGATCTGAAGGATATAATTGAGGAATTGAAAGGAGAAGGTAGGTTGCGAGTCTTCTAAAGGGAAAGAAAGTTGTGGATGAAACACATCTTAGGCTTGAAGATGAGATAAAATCAGTAAAATCTAGTTTGTGTGTTGAACTTGAGAAGAATAAACAACTTCAGGACGAACTAGGTAGAGTCAATAGTGATCTTGAAAAATCACTCAAGTGGACCTGGTTCTCTGATGCTATCACTGGGATGCACACAAATAATGGGGGAAACAGGCAGGGAATCGGGTTAGGGAAAAAAAGCCCTACAACCCTCATAGCAAGTACATTACTTTACCTGACAATTGTCCCTGCACTCACTGTGGTAATACTAGACACTTTAAGGAAACCTGTAAGGCCAAGTTTCAGTCTCAACAGAAAAATAAAGTTTTTGGTAAGAAGATAACTACTGCTAGAGAACCTGGTCCCTCTTAAAAAAGACGCTTGATGCCTGCTTGGACCAAAAGAACTTGCATTCATCATTTTCCTCATTACACATGGAATTAATTAAGTGGATGACATGGAAAGTCACGCGGATCTAGTTAACAAACAACAAACCAAAAATAGAAAAATCAGAAATTAACCTACTTATATTAAAAAAAATCAAAAATTAAGTGAAGGGATGACGATTATACCTAACGAGCATGCTTGGAAATGTTTGAGGCACGAGAAGACGCCAGAGATGCCAAGAGACGGCTTTCCGAATCCAAAGCGCACGTTTCTTTCGGGCAGATGCTAAAACGAAAGGGTTTCGACGTCTTGCCATAAAGAAACGAAGCTCTTTGAGTCGATAATGGCAAAAACAGAGGTTTGGGGCAATAAGTGGTTGGCGGACGACAATAGAGGTGGAGGTCAGCGGTTGTGAGGCTTTTGAGTTGGAGATACAGAGAGAGGAGGAGGTGGTGCGATTTTGGTGGGGATTAGAGGTGGTGAACGGCAACATGTGGCGGCGAGGGTTACGATTTAGACTTAGATTAATTTGGTGAGATTGAGAGTGATGTAAAAGATTTGACTGGGATAGGTAGAAAGAGAAGGAAGAGGGGAGGAGATGGTGAAAGTTTATAGGAGGTGTGTCGTCGTCGTGAGGCGATTTCCATTCGGTGGAGCTAGGGTTTAGGGGGCGGCGGCAGTAGGGAGAAGAGAGGGTGAAGAGAGAGGAAGAAAGAAAGAGATAAATTGGGGAAAATGGGGTCAATTTTCGGCCTCATAATGCTTCAAATTAAGTGAAGATTAAATTAGGACCGTTGGATCAAGTTAAGATGTGTGTCTAAGATTAAATCTCAGTCACTTAACCAAAACGACGCAGTTTTGGAATGTTTGGTTGGGGTCTTAAGCTGGACAGGTCAAATGCAATTGGGCCGCATATTTGTTCCATGTTTTGGGCCAATTGTGCTTTAAAAAGACGAAACCAATCCCGGCCCTTTTATTCCCATTAACAAACTATAAAATATAATCTAATTCTAAGACCTATACATAATAAACCTAAAAGAAAAAAATACAATGTAGAAGAAAAGAAATTCAAAAGTAAAAATTAGGCATTTACAAATCTAACTACTATGTTTTACTTTAACTTTTATGGAAAATCTGAAGAAGGAATGATAGTATGATACTATGCCGTCTCTACCGATTCAAAATTCGTATATATACTACTTGTTAACTATATATATGTGTTACGACTGTCTAGTTTATTGTTGAAGTTCTATAGTTTATTGTTGAAGTTTTAGATGGAATTACTTCTATTTTCTCTGACAAGTCGTTTTGCTTCTTTAGATCACAAATAAATAATGATGGTATTTTAAAAGAGAGATTACTTTTTAATTCTAGTTTTCAGCCCAAATTTTTTCCAATCTTTTCTGAAATAATCTAGTGGTCAAGAGGTCACGGTTGACAACACAATCTTATTCGGAAATCATGGTTATTCTTAACCTTTTATTGAAACTTGTTTAAACTTTAAGTCAATTATAACCTATGTTAGTACAAATTCTCCAAAATAGCTGGTTCAACCGTGTAATATTCTTCAAAAAATCACTAGAAAGCCTTTAGATTATTCATTGGAAAAAGTTATGAGTTAACACATATCTCAATATGAGAAAGGTGAACCACTTCATACGGGGAGCCACAAAAAGTCTCACAATTGACATATTGAACAACCACAAAATAAAGCTTTGTCCTTGTTTCTAGCACTTGCCTAATCTCACCCCCTTAACTTCTAGCTACCACACCTATAAATTTCCCAAGCATTTACTTCCCTCTCAATTCATTAAAAATAAAAAATTAAAAGAGTTTATCTTTCTCAAAGAACAACTCATTTTTCTTATCTCCCTTTCTTCCTAAAACCAAGGGAGAAGGAGAGCAAATCCAACTTTGTGAAGCTTACTATTTTGATTGATATATTAATTTTTAGTTGGATTTTACATTTAAAAAAAATGACAAGAGAAATTAGAAATGTGCGTTCTTGGATGGAGGTTGCTCCTGCACTTATAACCAGCTATCGACGAAAACCTTCAAATACACCAGGATTGGAGACCATTAGAGAAGAGATCAACGAGGGTTGCGACGATGATACACAACATCTATTGTGCCCCCTTCAATGGCAACGACGCAATCATGGAATATGATTCGAAATTATGGCTTCTACTTAGTGTTTTTCTCTTTTGAGAGGTTGAAATTTTATCCCTCCATTTGCAGATTCAGTAATTTTATTTGTGTGGATATCCAGCCAGAGGGATAGCAACATAAGCTGAAGTATATGCCATTTAATCCATTCAAGTACATTTTCTTATTTTAAAAAATAGTTTTTCTTTCATTTACATGTAGTGAACCATTATTGCATAAGAATATTAACAGCATTTGATGGTATTTGGATTAATTTCTCTTAGATACCATTGGATGGTTTAGTGATTCAGATTTACTTTTAAAGTTTTCAACTTTGATTTTTAAAACTTGTTAAGTCCAATAACTTTTTTTTACTCACTCAAAATTAAAATATGATTTTTTTAAGAGTACCTACCTGGTTTGATGATCTGGAAAAAGTTGGATAACTAGTATAGCTAGTCAATTAGAAATATGTATTTGTAAACCAATTATGGAGAAAATAAAATAACATAAACAGAAATGTAAACGTAATGAAAAATCAATTCGAGCCCGCTGAATTTACAGTGTTTTCTTAAGGAATTTAATCCCCTCCTAGTACCCAAGGTTATGGATTATTTCCTCCCAGGATAGAACGAATTACACACTGGTGTAGTGGTACTTCAAACCCCAGTGTTTTAGCGAACTCAAAGCTCGGTAGCAAATCACACTTACTTGCTTTCTTTGAAGTTAAAAGTATGCAGAAAGAAGGAGGAGAACTCAGAAATTAGTATGTAAAATCTGAGAGAATGGACTTGTATTTATAGCCAAAGTTGGGCTGAAATCTGAAGAGGTGCAACTCTTCATAATGGTTGTTTTTTGCAAAACCGCTCATAGAGTAAATGCCATGACATTATTGGCTATTTACTCAATAATAAAGAGGAAAAATTGAAGGGTAGTTAATTTTCTGTTACAACACAGAAAACTAAATTCTGGATAACTGAAATGGATTTAATATTAATATTTATTTTAATATTAACATTTTGTTATTAAAATAAATATTTAATAACATTTCTATTAATATTTACTATTAACAAATAAATTTGATCCAAAAATTAATCTCTCGATCGATCGTTTGACCAAATCCGAATCCAAATCTGAATCTGAATCTGAATCTGAATCCGAAACCGAGGCCGAGCCGAGCCGAGCGAGCGATGACGACGACGACGACGGCGCGCGACTTGCCTTCTTCTCAGCTCTTTATTAGCTAGAAGAAGAGCAATTGCTTATATACCCATCAAAAACCTTTTCCTCTTCCTATGTGGGACAATTAAGGAGGGAAACTCAAATATTTTATTTTCCCATTCACCCTATTTTAAGCATTTATAAATCATTAATACTTAAAAACCCCAACAATCCCCCACATGAATGGGGAATGGCTATATCACGGAAGTATGCATGAAAAACTGTGTGATTCGCAAGCAAGGATTAATTGCATATGGATAAGTAGGTTTCCCTTTGAACTTTCCGTAGTGAACTTATGTCGGATATACTCGATCAATCGGTAGATTTGATATCTTTGAACCGTCGAACTTTGGTGTATACCTAGACAACCACAAGTCACACAACCAATCCTTAACCGTCTTTGGTTCTCATTGTTGTGTTCGTTTCAGCCATGAATACCGCCTGATTTCATAAGTGCATAGAGAACTGGCCTTGCAAAATTCTCCTTGAAGCAGCTAACACTTCACACTTACATAGGTGATTCCTAAACGTGTCATCCCGTAGATACACTATTTGATATACCCCGTATCAAATTTAGAAATCATTAAAAAGCCTTAATGCTTTATCCTTGATACTGAACATTGTCTCATCACGAGAATGGAACAAATAATTTAGTTGACAATGTTGAACCGTCATTAATGACTTTGTTTGATCTCCTTGAACCTAGATCTTGGGATCTCCCGTCTTCTAGGTAGAGTTACCGCCACTATGAATTTTTTTCGGCCATAGTCCCATTCCCCTTGATGATTTCTCAACTACCTCTCTAGTTAGGCCTTTTGTAAGTGGATCCGACACATTATCACTTGACTTTACATAGTCAATCGTGATAATTCCTCTAGAG
>ML291896.1:2936-38147 GCA_005239495.1 Nicotiana undulata
CCCCCCCATTCACTGAACCAAGTTGCCCGACCATAGAACCCACCCATCATCCCTCAAGCTCCAGCACCTTCCAACGCACAAGATCCAGAAGACAATCAAATAGAGAAGGAAGGAGAGATAAATCTACTGGGTTTAGGTCCAGTCCTAGAATTTTCAAGGTTAAACAAGGTAAAGGTCTACCTATTCAGGGATCAAAGGGAGAAACGCTATGTGCTGAGTTGTCCATCAACCATGTCAAAGTTCACAATGGATGTGAGACCCCCACATGATCCCACTGTAGGAAACCATGTAATGATCCGTGTCCCAACAATGAGGAGGAACCCAATACCACAAGCCTAGAGGGAAAATGGGAAACCAAACAATCTTGCATCGATGTTTAGGCCAACCAATGTGCTAATATGGAACATACGGGGTGGGAACAACGACAACTTTCGAGTGAAATTTAGAGAAATGCGACACTCATCGCCCTTGCATGGTCACCTTGCTTGAGACTAGGATGGAAAGCCACTTATCACTGCTTAGTGACTTCAACTTCTCCCAGATGATAGAAATCCCTAGTGATGGGCAATCTGGTGGTATAGTACTCCTGTGGGATGCTAGCTTGGTTATAGTCCATGACTTTGTTAGGAACAATGAAATCCACACTTCTATTGAGGTATTCCCAAATCACACTACTTGGTTATTCTCGTCTATTTATGCTAGTATAAATGTTTCAACTCGTTGCAGCATGTGGAATAATATTGAAAATATTAGCAAACATCACATAGGACCTTAGCTACTGGGGGGGACTTTAACGAAGTCCTATGCTCTACTGAAAAGTTTGGTGGTAATCAAATCAATAGAAAGCATAGTAAAATGTTTTGGGACAGTATAAACCGTTGTAATCTAATTGATCTTGGTTACAAAGGTTATAAATATACATGGTCCAATAATAGAAAATTTAATAAAGGAATTATCATGGAACGCTTAGATAGAATCTTTGCTAATGATAAATGGGTTACCCAATTCCCTAAAGTTGTAATCACACACCTTCCTAAGACACATTCGGACCATAATCCCCTATTAATCAACCTTAGACCAAAAAAGTATTAATAGTAATGAGAGGCCCTTTCGTTTAGAAATAATTTGGTGCAAACATCCGGATTTTATCAACATAGTGAAAAAATCTTGGTTAAATAATGATTTAACTCATGCTCATAGTAACTTTAGGGATTTGGTTATTGAGTGGAAAATTAATATATTTGGTGATATCTTCAAAAAAAAAAAAGGAAAATACTTGCTAGGCTTAATGGGATCCAATGCTCCCCCCAGTACCAGCACAGTAGCTTCCTCCAAAACCTTGAATCAAATCTACAATTAGAATACAACAACATCCTTCATATGAAGCATTATTTTTGGAAGCTCAGATCTAGTTTCACTTGGATAAATGAAGGAGATGCCAACACGAAATATTTTCATATTATAGCCACTAATAGAAAATGTCAAAATAATATTACTCATTTCATTATAGATGATGGTAGTAGGGTATATGACCCAAGCCAAATTCTAGACCATACTCTTTCTTTTTTTATGAATGCTTTTACCACCTCCAATGAATATTCCCCTAATACAAATATTGAAAATACAATCTGGAAGGGGAACAATATCAACCTTTATAGACTTGATAATCCTCTCTCTAATATAGAAATCTCAAAATCTATCTTCTCCTTCAAACCCTACAAAGCCCCTGCACCCGATGGAATTCATCCTTATTTTTATCAAAAATATTGGCATGTTGTGGATGAGTCAGTAATAAAGTTTTGTCACAATATTTTCTCCACTCAACAATTACCTGAAGGAACCAATGAAACACTTCTCTGCCTCATTCCAAAATTCCCTAATGCCAATAATCTAAGAAATTTTAGACCTATTGGCCTTTGTAACACTTCTTACAAAGTTGTTACAAAAATCATTGTGAATAGACTAAAATATAACATCCCTTACCTCATTATCCCCATGCAAACTAGTTTCATCAAAAATCGTAGAGCAAGTGACAATGCCATAATTATACAAGAGATTATGCATAATCTTAGTAAGTCTAAGAAAAAAATTGACTTAATCATCAAACTTGATCTTGAAAAAGCGTTTGATAGATTGGAATGGTACTTCATCTACAAAACTCTTAAATTCATTCAATTTTCCCCTAAGCTAACCAATCTAATCATGCACTGCATTACTACTAGTTCAATGTCCATTCTAGTGAATGGGGCAAGAACTAATACCTTCCACCCTACTAGAGAAATAAGCCAAGGTGACCCGATAGCCCCTTACATATTCATCCTATGTGTGGAGCTCCTTTATCGACTCATAAATCAACAAGTTGACATACTCAATTGGGATCCCATCCACATCAGCCCCAGAGATCCTTCCTTTTCCCATGTCTTCTTTGCGGATGACATTACCCTTATGGGTAAAGCCAATAAAAAAACTATCATGACCATGAAGAAATGCCTTGATCATTTCTCCTTAGAATCAGGCTTGGCAATCAACAAAGCCAAATCAAAGATAGTTATCCCTAAGTACTGTCCAAAAGACCAACAAACTTTCCTCACATCCACCTTTGGCATAAAAATAACTCATGTGTTCGGAAAGTACCTAGGCTTCCCTATTCTTAATCATAAGCCTAAATCAAAAGATTTCCAATATTTAATTGATAACATCCACTCAAAATTGTCCCATTAGAAGTGTCCTGTCATCAACATGGTTGGTCGAGCTACATTGACTACTAGTATTCTTTGTGTCATCCCCTCTTACGCCATGCAATTCACAATTCTCCCCCCAAAAACAATTAAAACAATCGACAAAATCTAAAGAGACTTTCTTTGGGGTTCAACACCTACTACTAGAAAAATCCACCTTATAAACTGGAATACTATCACTAGGGACAAAAAAATGGTGGTTTAGGTCTCAAACAAGCTAATTCCATAAATATGGTGTCTCTAGCAAACCTTGTTGGGCGTCTTCTTCAAAACCCCAACAACCCTTGGTGCTAACTCATATGTGCAAAATACACATACACTAAGTACACTAAGGGTACATCCTTTATTTGGCAAGCGATTAACAAGGGCCGGGAGATATGCAATAAAGGACTCCTTTGGCACCCTTCAAAAAACACAAATCTAGACATTTGGTTTTCCAAGTGGATTTACAACTCCAACTTCCTCAGATCAATCATTTCATGTCCCTTGTCACGTACGGACGAGCACCTAAGAATATCCAGCATTATTAGAAATGGAAAATGGAAACTTAAAAACATTTCATTTATCCTTCCCACTGAAATTATCCAAAACATTAATGCAACTCACATCCCCCTCAAATGATACAAAATGGGACAGAATTAGTTGGACACAAAGCTCCAATGGCATCTTCACAACCAAGTCTTGCTACACCTTACTAGACAAGGAGAACTCCTCTACCAAAAATTTCGACTGGATATGGCATCTAAAATGCCCTAACAAAATTAAAATTCCTATTGTGGAAATGCATGCACAATCGACTTCCTTGTAGATCTACCTAGCACACCTAGGTATGAACATAGACAACATATGCACGAGTTGTAGGAAGCGCATTGAAGATATTATCCACATTTTCTTAACGTGTACCATTGCTTGCAAACTTTGGCAAGACCTTGGTATTAATCATAACAACCTCATTAAGCTGGATAATTGGTTAGATGATTTGAAAGATATATTCATTGTCCAAAATAGAAATAATATTAATTGGGACACTATTTTCCCATATGCCATCTGGAACCTTTGGACAAATAGAAATAACAACAACTCAAACAACTTGCAAAACAATATTAACATCAAAAATATGATGCACCAAGCATGGGAATATATATATTCCTTACTGAAAAATACACATCCATCACCAAAAAGACCAACGTCAATGTCAAATGGCATAAACCACCCAAGAAATGGTATAAAGTTAACCGTGATGGAGCATTCTCAGGCATCAATAAATTAGCAGGTATAGGAGGGGTCATCATAGATTCCAATGGAGACTGGATTGTGGTATATCACAAGACAACGTATGCAATATCTTCCACGCATGCTGAGGTTCTGGCCCTCCTTGAGGGGCTTAAGCTTTCCATATAATGGAAACTGGACAAGCTTGAGATCGAAACAGACTCCAGATATCGTTAACCTTATCTCAAATAATGGAAATCACTTGTCTAACTTAATTCTTGAATACAGATGGTTGTTGATGCAGCTGAAGCACCCAATCCTGAGGCATAATTTCAGAGAGGCCAATGGAGCAGCACATAGTCTGTCCAAGGAAGCTGCAAGGAGTACCATCCCTACTCAACTTTATCGACATGCACGTCCACCCTTTTTGCTTGATCATATAATGAAAAAGGACAAGCATAGTTTTTGTTATGTTGTTAAAAAACTTCCTATCTACGTTTGTAATAGTCTAGCTATTATGGGCAATGTAAATTCCCTAGAAACAATCTCTACTAAGGTCCTGTAATATGCCTTTCGTTTAAGTTTATATAAATCTATCCTTTATCCTTTATGTTCAAAAAAAAAATATGCCAAGAGCCCAAGAAGAAGGACATTCACCAAACTCTATCAGTGTGTATAAACACCCATTTGCTCTTTTCTAGTTTCATTGTCAATTTTTGCAATCAATTTAATAAGTTGTGTTTGTGATACACAATTAAACACGCTATATTTGGTGGTAACAACTAGTGGCAAAGCTATGCGTTTGGGTTCAGTTGAAAAATTATTTTATTACGTAAAAAAACTCTGTCATTTAGCCGCTAACCTTTCTCGGCTAAGAATTTATTAACTTTCTAGTATGGTTCACAACTTTACATTATCAAAAAGCCTCAATTACATTTCAATTCCGACTAACATGGTAAATCGAATTCACCTAATATCCTTGGGCTGAGACTACCATCACTAATAATATTAAGTTTTTGTGGAAAAGAAAAAAAATTAAATGAATAATTCTTCTAAATAATGTACTTATCCGTAACCATTTAATTTAATCTTCTACATGGATACTTGGCTTATCTTAGTTCCCATGAATACTAGAGTTCCCTGTATCTCATATGATCTCAATTATCAACTCTTGATTTTTTTTCTTCCCATTCATTAGCCACGATAGGTGCCACTTTCTTATGGAGTGCATACAATATTATAGTGAGATTGCCGTTACAAGACCATTTATTTTTTAGGGCACTATGCTTATGTGGAAGCCTTCTTCCTTATTTCCTCAACTAGTCTTTCATTTCACTGCTTAGGGAAGACCCTCTGACTCTTGTAAAGATGCGAGCTTATTACATTATATACCTCACGGTATTTCTGATGTTCTTACTCGCCTATCATTATCCTTAGTTACTTACCCCACGCCCTTGTGCTCGTAGGGTTACTTCTGAATTGAAATTTCAGTTGTCTCCCTAGTGTCACTCTCTTTTATTTCCGTAACACTTATATTGTACCTTCTACTACCCCAACTCCTATCTGAATATTTCTCGAGGATTATGATGTCGTATTTGAGAGACTGAATTTCCTATGCTGGGTTTCACTACGTTTATCTTGCATGATCTACTGATTTTTCTGTATCCTCCTATCTAGCCATAACTAGGATCTTCCTGAATCAACTATAGACTACCCATTGGTCCATTCTCATATTTATAATATGCGTAACCTCTCTTGGATTATGTCCTTTATCTTAACTTATCTCTCATCGAGATCCTTATGTATCAAGTGTTCATTCCCACTTATTTATCGATATCATCGAGTGCGAAACCCTTATTGATTCTCCCCAGCGTCATGCTTGCATAATGTTCTGGTAAGATCTTAATAAATGCAATCCCATTCCTTTCACCTTCTTACCGCATTCTTTCTTTACCATTCGATAGTTACCTCTTCATCTTTGGCATTCTGTTTTCATCTTCACTGGCATATTACTCACCTTGCGGTAACACTTCTACACCAGGGATAATTGAATTTCTTATGCACAAGGGTGACTCCTGGTGTAACTGGCACATTTAGTCCCTTAAGCTTAACTCTGCTCATAGTGCTTGCTTTAGGGAAGCGTCTTCGTGAATGACCTTTAAAGGTTATTCTTCTATCGTTCATTCTATTATTTTCGAAACACGATCTCTGAAACGATGCCGACTATTACCAATTCCACCGATCCCTAATTCATGTTCGATTTCTTTTTCCTTGTTTACTATCCCATACTAATTTTTATTACTCGGGGGTCTAACTTTTCCTTTTGGTAATCACATTGGACTCAGCAACTGACTTCTCAAAATGAGGATATGACTTTAGGGCTTATACTTTTATTGTCTCAAGCCATGTCTCCTCTTGTCTTTTCCTTCACTTGACTATAGACTCTGTCATCCTGTCATATCTTGATTTACCGTTATCACTCATTTATCACATCTTACTCATAATGCTTTATTTCCTCTCTTTTTATTCTCCTACTAATATCTCTGTCTATTACCTTATTCTAAAAACTTCAACAAAACAGCCTTTTGATTTTAGATCCCCTTGCACCATCTCATTGGCCCTTGGGTCGACTAACATTATCTCCTTACTAGGGGTAGGAGTCATCCTTAAGGTCTCTTCTAGGGTTTCAAAGAATATTATCATCCCGGGCATGAAATCGAGAAGCGATAACATCAAAACGATCCCTACGACGTAAGTGTCATTATACTGCCTCTCTTTTTTCTTTGTAGTTAGAGTTTTGTAAAGTACTTCCTAGTTAAGAAACGTCTAATATCTGTATTTAAGTGTTGAAATATCAAGGAAGGTTGATAAATGTGTTTCCTAATAGTTAGAACTCATGGGACAATGATCGGAAGTTGTGAGTTCGTGTTATTTGACTTGTAGCGAACTGTTTTGTGGACTCTTTTGTGTTGTTGTTGGGCTGCGTATTTTACTACTGTTTTGTGGAGTTTTGGAGGAGGAAGGGTGTGGAGAAACACCATATAGATGTAGGGTGGTGGGCTGGTCGTTCGTCGTAACATTTCTGGATCGTTTGACATTACTACGGTGGTCATTTTGTGTATAAAGAGATTGCGGTGTGTTGGGTTGTTTTGTAGTATTTTGTTGTGTATATAAGGCTGGAAAATAATGTATATATGTTGTTGTTGTTGTATTCTTGTGTTGTTGGTGTTATCTTTAATTTGGAGGAAGTAAGGATAATAGGGGAGATGCTGCACGTTTTTATACAAAATAAGCTTGTCGTTCGTTGTGAGATAGTTGTACCTTTCGTAACTTAATATCATGATATTATTATTATCGTTGTTGTATATTAAGGTGCGAAGAGGCGAGTTCAACTTGGTGAGTGGAAAGATTGTGATAAGGTATGTTAGGCTCTTCCTTCATTCTTTTGGCATGATCTAAAGTTAAACGAACGTAAACGATACGTTATTTAATAATGAATGTACTCCTAGCAACTAAGGTGGTCCATGTTTTTATTTCCTTACAAAGTTATTCTAAGAAAGTATGTATGATCCTTGAGTCCTAGTGAAGCTGATATTCACGGTATGATGTCCATAATGTTAATCGAAGGTGCAACTACCTTAAGTCACTTTGAAAGGTTTAGAGTGTGATTCCATGAGTCCAGCATGCATTATATGTAGTATCTATTTTACTCTACCAAGTCGCGCTATAGTCGGTCGGGTACGACACCTATTGTGCAACCACTGATCAGTTGGGTTTACCGAGTTCCACGTGGCCAGGTACGCTTTTACCGAGTCCTCTTTTAGGCCGGGTACGATATGATGATGATGATGATGATGCCCACAGAGGCGGATGTTATTAAAAGATTATGTATATATATGTATCACGTATTTCATGTCACTATCTCTTAGAGGAACTCAGATGCTATAGGTTGTATCTCATATATCTCTCTTTACATCATTGTTCTTGTTTATGTTTTTCTGCCTTACATACTCAGTACTTTATTCATACTGACGTCCCTTTTGCCTGGGGATGCGTTTCATGCCCGCAGGTCCCGATAGATAGGTTGACAGTCCTCCTAGTAGACTATCGGCTCAACGGAAGGTGTTGTTGCACTCCACTTGCTCCGGAGTTGCCTATTTGGTCAGTATGATTGGGACTTGCATTGACTGGTATAGCGTGACCCTGTCCCGACCTTTATGTTGTTTATGTACTCTTAGAGGCTTGTAGACAAATGAAAGGTATATGGATACGTGTATGGCCTTGTTGTCCTATGTTTTGAGTTTACAAATGATCATGTCAGCCTTATAGGCGCGTACGTCACATGTATAAGTTTCTATATAATGTTAAGTCATCCTATGTCTACCATTCCCTTATGTTTTATTTTGGTTATGTCATGATGTCCCTTTTGGCTCATTTACCCATGATAGTAGGATAAGAAAGATATGTTACGTTGGTACTCGGTCGAGTAAGGTACTGGTTCCCCTTGCGGCCCATAGGTTGGGTCGTGACAGAAGTGAATTCATGTTCAGTACAAAACAAGACTAGGAGTCCGTTTGGATTAGCTGATTCGAAATAGTTGATAAGCATTAGGTGATGAAAAGCACTTTAAAGTGCTAAAATTGATTTAATAAATAAGCAATTATGTGTTTAGATACAAGGGCTTAAATTGATAATAAGTTGTCGCAGTATTGATAAAATGGTGCTGATAAGATTTTTTTCTATTAAAATGACTTAAATAACATTAGAACTGTTTACACTTATAAGGGCCTAATTTCTTCAAAGTTTTAGATTCCAAATCGATTCAAATACAAAATATTTTATTTGTCATCTTATTTTAAATACAACTGTGCTTAGATTAGATAACTTGTATGATAAATATAATTTATTTTATGATAAACATATAATCATAAGTTATAATAATTAATAAATTGATAAAAGTTTCTCAGTAAAAAATAAACCTAAATACGGCAAAATATTTGAAGAGAAACAAACACTGTCTTCATCACCACAACACTTAGAAAGCAATACACCAAAAATTTGATGTGTCATCATTTATTACATACAGTTCAAAGATTAATACACAATCACATAGATATAATTATGCAAAGCAATAGAGAATTTGTTTATCTTAAATAGTCAATGAGAATTGCAGACTTGAAGAGGCGGGGATAGGGGGAGGAGGGGGGTTAGGTTGAAACAATACTTGAGGCAGTGAGTTTCGATGTTAGTGTTTTGTTCTAAAATAATATTTTAAGAATAAAATAGTAAAAAATTTGGTCAAACTTAAAGTATTTATAAACCAAAATAAGTCAAAAGTTATAAAGGTAATCACTCCCCCCTCCTTTATAATTTTTCAGCTTATAAACACTTTTAGCATGAGCAACATTTTTACTATTTCATCCCCAAAACGTCATTCCTAAACACACATTCGGCGTCCCTCTCTGCATATACATGACCTTGACTTTATTCCGTCATCGATTTTTCGAGACCCAGGAATACTTCTGTCACCCCTCAACCATTAACAGTAATATGGATTTTCGTGCCATTGACAAGAAATCTCTTTTATTTGTTAAAAATTCTTTTGAACGATGTAGTATAATGAAGAATTTTGCGTGCCAGAGAAAATAATATTTGGTAAGTTCCTAAGCATTTTAACTATTAAAACAAATATCATCAGTGGTGATTGCCATGAGTAAAGCAATGAATTATTCATTATATCCTAATAGCGAAAAACAAGTATATTTTGCTGATTCTTGGACCTTTCATCGTTCTCTTTCCTTCTTGATGGCGAAAAATATTTCGTTCAAGTTTTGCATTATATTTTGTTTCTTTTTTTTTCTGGAGAAAAGAAAAACAAAAAATATTACTATCAAAATCATTGCAATTATTGATTTTATATTGGTACTTTAAGTTTGTTTTTAATTAAAAACAGAAAGAACTTGAATACTTATTTATTCTACGCGAATATTTGTACACGTGTTTTTACTAACAAGCTTTAGTCGAATTTTTAGTTATTGTATGTTAGTTTATAAACAATAATTATGATTTATGTTTATATAAAATTATTTTGTCTCATAAATTTAGAGCTAAATAATAAACTGAAACATGAAATAATTTGATTTGAAACAATTTTGTTTACCCTAAAAATTGGATGACAATTGAATTTATAAGCGATTTTAAGGATATGTGGATTAAATTGACACAAAGTATCAAGTTAAATTGAAATTGTAAATAAGGTATGCTAAAGTAAGTTCAAATCACACGAATTGGACAGTAACAGCTTTGGGAGGAGGGTCCTCCTAGAACAGGATGCACTTCGATCGCAGTATCAAGACACAATTGAAATAGAGCTTTAAAGAGAAAATAACAGTATATTGCTTCTGACTGAATGTTACAGTGCCTATTACAAATAATCAGACCCCCTTTATATAGTAGAGGAGTCCTACTTTAGGTACAATTCTATAAAAGGTAAACAATTTCATGATTTTCTTATCAGTCGTCTCATTGATACGTGCCGAGTTATTCGTCGTGATACTCGACCGGTTACGAATACTTCGGCCTTCTGTTATTTGGTCTAACAATGTTCCCTCTAACTCATTCGATGTCAGGGTTAGTTCTGAGGTTACATACTCAATTTCCTTGAAGAAAGGCACTCTGACCTCTAGCCCTAGTTCAACAGAACCCGAGGTCGATCTTCAACCGTTCACATTTCAATCCCAATCTGTCATTCAATAGACGAGCCCGATTTCGACCATATACATATAGTACCCTCATTTTTTGGATAGTAAGCGACGAGAAATGATATGAGTTCCCGATTCTCGTTTCAATACTCCGTGTTGGAAACGACAAAATGAGCGAAACATCTCGTCAGTCATGTCTTAATGGCATTAAATGTTTGTCAGTTGTTGGACCACTCCTGGTTTTGAACCGTCATTTGAAGATTATAAATACCCCCTCCTCCATCCATTCAAATTTTACATCCAATTTTTTCCTGCTCTTGTTCTTGATAAATCTTTTCATTTCCTAGTACTTGTACCCAAATTTTTTGAGAGCCTTGTAAGGATTCCCCCTTTGTCTGAACTATTAAGTGTACCATTTTAACTCCTTCTTCTTTATCTTTATCCAAAAATGGCAAAAACTTCTAAGACAGTCCCTCAAATAGAAAATGCTTCTTCTTCTCGGCCGGCGGGGAACCGGCGGCGAAACCTCCTCTTGACACGTTTATTCCTGACGGGTGCTCGGTGGCCGCCACTTCAAGGTTGAGAAACCTTCACCCGTTCCGGGCGGGAGTGAAAAGGTTTCAAGGTATATTTTCTCGATCACCGAGGATATACTCCCTACAGTCATAAAGGAATGCAACTTGGCCGTAAAAGATGTGGTGATTACCGAGCACGAAGAAGACATCACAACCCACGTAAAGGGATACTAAAGTGTTTACACTTATCCCTTTACGTTAGGCCCGTTGGGCCCGGTGATCATCCAGTTCTTCAAAAGGTACGAGGTGTGCCTTGGCCAGATCCACCCCTTGTTCTGGAGGATAGTCATTCTCCTTCGATTCTTCGTGAGCAAGATTGATGGATGCCCTTTCACCGTTGATCATCTGATGCGCCTATACAGTCTTGATTCTTCCGGGAGGACTAATCAAACTTGTGCGTCGGGCCACCAAAGCCCTGTTCTCGAGCATCGACGAGGATCGAGACTGAGGTTGGCTAGCCCGATTTGTCCGAGTGATGACCTCAGACTTGATCCCCGCTGAGGACATGTCGTTCCCCGAAGAGTGGAACACAAAACAAAGTAAAGTTCTTCTTTTCCTAGAATTAATATTTTCTCTCCTTTTCCACTTTCTTACTGATGTTTGGTTACGATGCAGCTGTTGCTCAGGTTCCAAAGGCAGTTCCTCGACTCAGGAAGTGGGTCGAGGGTATCGTCTCTAAGAAATCGTACTTCGAGCGTGCATGGCACGAACTTTCGAAGGGTCAATGGGAGGCCCGTTCTCACGTTGAGATTCCTTCTTATAGTGGATGCCATTTGGGATTCTTTCTTGTTATCATATTCATTTCTCTTTCCTTTCAAAGGGTCAATGCGAAGCCGTTTTTCCCCAAGTTAGGTAGGCCGACACAGAGGTTGTGGCTGGTGCTTCTCGTGCAAAAGATAATGCCACGAAGGATGGACTTGGGGTGATGGACCTCTCTGAGCCGCCTTTTTTTACCGACTCCATGATCCACCATGCCTAAGTGCTAAAAGGATTCCCAACTGAGGGGCCCCAAGGGGTGGCACACCGTTTCGACCACTTCTCGCAGGGTTTAGATTATTTCGCCTCAGAGGACGTCACCAAGCTGGGTGACTTACCGGTAACAAAGAAGAGTCTGTCTTCGAGAACCAGCGGGCCTTCTTCGAGTCTGAAACTAATAAGCTAGTTCCTAGCTCCGAGTGATCTAGACCGAAAATGGACAATTATTATGTCCATTCCAGAGGATGCCCGGGTCCTCTCAGCCCTTGTGGGGGTCGCAAGTTATCTTCAGTGCTTAGTGACCGAAGAGGATCAAGCGAAGATGAACGAGGTGGAAGTGCCTGACATGTTCAATGTAGCCCAACAAGCGTTAAACTGGGTAACTTCGAATGCCTCTTGATGCCTTTTTATTATGTACTTAGATTAAGTC
This sequence comes from Nicotiana undulata, assembly GCA_005239495.1. NCBI lineage: Eukaryota > Viridiplantae > Streptophyta > Magnoliopsida > Solanales > Solanaceae > Nicotiana > Nicotiana undulata. The sequence continues at coordinate 15,568 of ML291896.1, forward strand.
ATAGAGAATCGTAACCCTTTCCTTTGTGTTTGTAGACATTGGTGCTCCATCATGAAACCTTTATCTGATACCGAGAAGAGTTAATCCACCATGAGGCCGAGATGCGGGAGCTCATTGAAAAGAGGGATTCTTACAAGATTCTCAGTGAGCAATATGAGAGGGAGGTCAAGAAACTCCAAGCTGAGCTGGAGGCGGCCCAGAAGGAGCATGCTGACCTGGTCATGTAGGTAAGAATAGTCTTTGAGGATAGTGACGACGAGTCAGATACAATGGCTAATGGTCCAAACCCGCAGGTCTAACAGAAGCTTGACCAGATCGGACAGCTTCAGGTAGAGATAGACGTGGTAAAGGTTAAGGCAGAAGAATGGAAAAAGAACACGGACCCCCTAGATGGAGCATAACTGGCTTCAGTTGAGGTTTAGCTTCGAGGTTTAAAGGATAATTCCTTGGCGCAGGCCAAGAAGATCGAGGAGCTTCAGTCCCAGCTAAACTTGTCTGTCTCTGATTGGGATAATCTGGCCAAGGATCTCAAAACAATCAAGTCAGAGGCCAAATTAATTAAAGCTGATGCCGAGGAAATGGTGGTTGTTTATAAGGCCGACGACGAGGCGGCTCAGGTCCAGGCAAAGGACATAATTGAGCACGCTAAGTGGAAGTTTCAAAGAGAGGCCCTCGAGGAAATTCATGCTCGGGGGTTCGACTTATCGACTGAGATCAAGAGTGCCAAAGAGCTCGAAACCGAGGCTAAAAATTAGCCTATCCCGAAGACGACCAGGAGTCCAAATATTTGGGTGAGTCCGAGGTTGGTGGACATCTCGAAGGTGATTATTTTCCCCCCAACGAAGACCAGGCCACTTAGGCCTTTAGATGTTTTTGTTTTTTGTATTTTTGTTGAGGTCGTTTGGTGTGATGACCCAAAAGGTCATCCTAAGTTAATTTAGTTAAATCTATGTTCCTAGGCCTCAAAAGCCTCCGTTAATATCACCTCGGTATGCGTGCATAGCCCGCACGTGTAGCCGGGAAGCTTTGATGTCAAAACTAGATAAAAAGTTGATTTTTATAATAATTAATTAATTAAAGTTGACTTTGGTCAATATTTTTGGTAAACGGACCCGGACCCGATATTTGACGGTCTCGAAGGGTCCGCAGGAAAATATGGGACTTGGGCGTATGCCCGGAATCGAATTCCGAGGTCCCAAGCCCGAGAAATGAGTTTTTAAAAAAAATTGTTTTCTGAAAATAATTAAGGATTTTGAAAATGAATATTCATGTGAAAACCGTGTTACCGGGCCCGTATTATGGTTCCGAAGCCCGGAACAGGTTTTATATATGTTATGTGAGTTATCTGTGAAATTTGGTGTAAAACGGACTGGGAATGACGAGTTTTGGATCAAAACCGGAATAATTGAGCCTTATGAAGTTTTAAGAAAATTCTATGAGTTTTGAGGTTTAATTCATTGATTTTGATGATATTTTGGTGATTTAAATGATTGAATAGGTCTGTAGGATGAGTTGGGAGTCGTGTGTGTTTTTGGTTTTGAGACCCGAGGGCTCGGGTGAGTTTCGGGTAGTTAACGGGTTGTAAAAAGTATAAAACAAATATGGTGTTTTATCTCAGTTGCTGGTGTCCAGGAATTTAACACTATGCGAACGCATAGCACACGTGGGAAAGGGGCTGGGATTACTCTGTGCAAACGCACAGACTTGCTCGCGAACGCACAGGCCAGGGAGCTTAAGCCTATGCGAACGCACTGCATGTTAAGGGAGCTCGGGTGGGGAGCCACTTTGTTTTGTGCGAACGGGGCTCTAGGCTCGCGAACGCATAGGCCTGGGGAGATAAGCATGTGCGAACGCGGCTCAGTGCACGCGAACGCATAGAGTATTCTGCCCAGGTATTTTTTGTTAAGTCCAAAACAGACCCATTACGGGATTATTCCCATTTTTCACTTCCTCCTTCTTCCCCAAACCCCCATAGACAAAATTCAAGCTTTCCTTCCTCCATAGCTCCATAGGTATGTATATTTAACTCCATTTTCTTCCGTTTTCTTCAACCAACACTAGAATCTAGGTCTAAAATCATGGAAACAAATTAGAAATTAGGGGTTTTGGGTAGAGTTAGGGCTTATGGGATTTTGGGTAATTCAACCTCAATTTGGGGTCGGATTTCAAAACAAATGATATATTTGAACTCATGAGGGTATGGGTAATCGGGTTTTGGTCCGAGCCACGTGTTTGGACAAAGTAGGCCCGGGGTCGAATTTTAGTATTTTTGGAAGAATGCTAGGAATTGTATATTTAAGCTATGGGATTGTATTAATGAGTCATTATTGATGTTAATAAGTTAATTATGTCTAGATATTGTCGTTTCGGAGTTGAATTCAAAAGGAAAGGCGGCGTTAGAAGCTTGAATTGATATTCTTGGACCCGAGGTAAGTGTCTTGCCTAACTTTGGTGAGGGAATAGGTATTGTGTGCTATGTGCTGTGTGTTTATGATGTTCAATGCATAGGTGAGGTGACGAGTACCTATGCATTGTGTGTCAAGCATGCCCGTAAGTCTATTTCGATGAAATTCTTGTTATTACTTCCATATTCATTGTATTATGAAATTGTTTCTACTTGGAAGTTGATTGTTTGTTGAAAATCCTTTTTGATAAACTTGTGATATGATGGTTCGATTGAGGACCCAACTTTTTAAGAGATATAATTGAAAGGATTGGTTATAGTTGAGACCCTTGCTGGGCAATTGTTATGATATTGACTGATATTTTCCCCTTGCTGGGTGTTTATGATGTGTATTTCCACTATGCTGCATTCCTTGCCATTTGATATTTGTCATTGTTTTGGTGAGGAAGAGTGTAAAGCACGAAGGGTGATGCCGTGCCATGATTTACATTGATTACATCATAACATGCATAGTGAGGAAGACAGTGAAAGCACGAAGGTTGATGTCATGCCATGATTCACATTGATTAAAAGCACGAAGGTTGATGTCGTGCCATGATTCACACTGATTAAAAGCACGAAGGTTGATGCCGTGCCATGATTTATATTGTCTTATATCATACATCGCATTGTGAGGAAGAGAGTAAAAGCACGAAGGGTGATGCTGTGCCATTACATACATTGCTCGCATTTATACTTGTTACATTAGCGTTCTTGTTAATTCGCTCTCTTGCTTTCTCCTATGTGTTAATTAATTGTTCTTATCTCTCACTTGTTACCCCCATTAACTGCTCATGTATCCCATGCTTATCTGGTTATTCCTGTGTTTGTTTGTGCTATATCTTGTAGAACTGTACAGGTAGATTATCGTTGTCAAGTCTAGCCTCGTCACTACTTCGGCCGATGTTAGACTCGGCACTTACTCAGTACATGGGGTCGGTTGTACTGATGCTACACCTGAACTTATTTATGTTGTGCAGATCCCGCAGTCGGACCAAGTGGACACCGTTTGAGGGAGTATCCTTCAGTCCACTCCGGATATTTCGAGGTAGGCCCGCAGACGTTCGTGGGCCTTAACGTCTTCTCTATCCCTATTTTTCCTATCCTGTCTTGTTTATCTCCTAGTTTCTGAGACAGTTCATGTATTATTTTCTTCAGACATTGTATTTAGCACTCTTATAGACAGTTCGTGAGTTAGTGACTCCAGGTTCTGGGATTGTTGCAACGGATTGTATTTTGTTATTATCACTTAGTCTCGAAATCTATCTACTTTTGTTGTTAAAAATTATAAATTGTTTCTAGTTATTTCTGTTAATTTTGTATTAAGATGATAGTGTAATTGTACACGTTGGCTTGTCTAGCGGGTTCAATGTTAAACGCAGTCACGGCCTGAAGGTGGAATTTCAGGTCGTGACAAGTTGGTATCAGAGCCCTAGGTTGCTTAGGTCTCACAACTCACGGACAAACTTGGTAGAGTCTAAGGGATCGGTACGGAGACGTCTGTATCTATCCCCCAGAGGCTGCAAAGTTAGGAATGACTCCACATTTCTTCATCTCCATCATGCGAATTTATTCTATCATTGATGATTGAACTTGCCTAATGTTGTCCTCTCACTAATCACGACAATACGCGAAGCGTCTACGACCGGACAAGAGATGAAACCCCAATGACAGCTACGATCAAGGGAATAGACAGAAGCAGAGCACAGTCTAAAGCTCGGACATCAGCACCTATTGTACAGTCTCAAATGGATCTAGATGCGGAGGTTCTAGCTCGGTCAGTATATGTTGGACTAGTTCAGATTCCGGAACGATTTATAGCTACTCCATTGTTGCAAGTGCACTAGTCCGTTTATTGAGGTTGGACAAGTTACCAAACAAGTTCCACTCCATTTCAGTGGTATATCTTTTGAGGACCCACATGATTTTCTTGACCGCTTCTATGAGGGATTGCACACCATGGGAATAAGTGTAAAGCAACGGGGTTGACTATATGAGCAGTGAAGTTTAACATTGTGGATTATCAGGTACTATGACCTATGACTTCGTGCCACGTGGGGGAAGTCCACTGTCAAGGAATAGATTGCGAGGTCGCGTATCATGTCGGTTTTGGTTTGGAATACATAAGGCCGGGGATTTTTTTTTACAAGAGATAAGGCTGGGAATTTTGGTACATCTACCTCCTTAATAACCCTATACCTCAGTACCAAAGGAGTTATTCAAACAACTTGAAGTCTACAAAAGTCTACTCAGCGTGGAAGTCACGGTGGCGTTAGGCCATACGATGGTATCAGAATATGCCATCAGGCTCGGTAGGTTAATCCGTCATACTCCTACGTTGGTTCGTATATCCAGAGAGCGAGTCCCCAGAATCATTAAAGGACTCAAAAATGATTGTAAATTTGGACGACTCAGGTCAGGATGATACTTTATGTCGGCTAGTGGTAGAAATTGCCCTAGACTTGGGAGAGTCATATTTCATCAGAGCACTCAGGCTACGTGTCCCATTACAGCTACAACTCAACTTCATGACAACCTAAGGAAAAAAAGGAGTCGGAATGTCGAAAATGGAGGTTAGATTCCTAGAGGTGGAGACCCAGTCGGTTGATATGTTTTCTATGGTATAGATAAAGTCGTTACATTGAATGGTTTCATTACAAGAACAAATCTATAATTAATATAAGTAATGATTTTCTGAACTTAATTCGGTTATGCACATCTAATAAAATTCTTCTAATATGCTCCACTTTCGGGTGAGCTTCGTAACTCTAAAAATCTACTTATGTGAATACTCGTATTGAGAAATTTTATGGGGATAACTGTGTTTACCATTACGTGTTGAAATTTTGCTTAACGGAAAATATTTAAATGAAGGAAATGGAATGTTTCGATTGGCACGATATGCATATTACTTGTGATTCAGAATTGAGAACGAGATCCTCGCGTGTTAATATGATTTGGTATATTTAGACCGGGCCTCGAGTCGCGGTGGAAGACATGTAAATATGAGATCCTTGTGATGGAAAATTCTTGTGTTTAAATTCTCCCTTGTGAATTAAATTTTGTTTTGTTTTTACTTTAGTACTGGTAGGGAGTCATGCTTGTTAAACTTATTAACTATGTGCAAAATAAGAGTAATAAAAATAACATTAATTAATAAATAAATAAATAGATGAACTAATTAACTATCTGTGCGTAATTTGCCAAAATTCGTGCTATGACTATGGAGCCTTAACCTACAAGGTAGGTGCCCACCCCAGGTGGCGTTAGATGAGGCACGTTATTTTGGGTAACTATGAGGTCTTCAAGCATCGTATCTCGATATCAGTATTGTGAAGGAATTGAAGGAGCAGTTACAGGATTTGTGGGATAAAGGCTTTGTCAGGCCTAGTGTTTCTCCTTGGGGTGCTCCAGTGTTGTTCGTGAAGAAGAAAGATGGCTCAATGAGGATGTGTATTGACTACCGGCAGTTGAATAGGGTTACTATTAAGAATAAGTATCCTTTGCCGAGGATGGATGACTTACTTGATCAGCTTCAGGGTGCTACGACATTTTCTAAGATAGACTTGAGGTTTGGTTACCATCAGCTGGGGATTAGGGCGTCTGATATTCCTAAGATGGCTTTTCGCACTCGTTATGGGCATTATGAGTTCTTGGTGATGTCGTTTGGGTTGACGAATGCCCTCGCTGCTTTCATGGAGTTGATGAATCGGGTGTTCAGGCCTTACTTGGACTCGTTTGTGATCGTGTTTATAGATGATATCTTGATTTATTCCCGTAGTCGAGAGGAGCATGAGCAGCATCTTCGGGTTGTTCTCCAGACTCTGAGAGATCGGCAGTTGTACGCCAAGTTTTTCTAAGTGCGAGTTTTGGTTGAGTTCTGTGGCATTCTTGGGCCACGTTGTGTCGGCAGAGGGCATTCAGGTGGATCCGAAGAAGGTTTCAGCAGTTAGAGATTGGCCTAGGACACTTCAGCCACAGAGATTCGGAGCTTCTCAAGCCTAGCAGGTTATTATCGCCGGTTCGTGGAGGGGTTTTCATCTATAGCAGCCCCAATGACCAAGTTGACGCAGAAAGGTGTTCAGTTCAGATGGTCCGAGGAGTGTGAGGCGAGCTTTCAGAGGCTCAAGACAGCATTGACCACAGCACCAGTGTTGGTATTGCCCATAAGTTCAGGTCCGTATATCGTGTATTGTGATGCATCACGGGTTGGGCTCAGTGCGGTATTGATGCAGGATGGCAAGGTGATATCCTATGCATCTCGTTAGTTGAAGATACACGAGAAGAATTATCCAGTTCACGACTTGGAGCTTGTAGCTATTGTTCATGCCTTGAAGATTTGGAGGCACTATTTGTAGGGGGTACCGTGTGAGGTATTCACTGATCACAAGAGTTTGCAATACTTGTTTAAGCAAAAGGAGTTGAACATGAGGCAGAGAAGGTGGTTAGAATTACTGAAGGATTATGATATTACTATTCTCTATCATCCGGGGAAGGCCAATGTGGTGCCGATGCTTTTAGCTGGAAATCAGTTAGCATGGGTAGTCTTGCCTATTTATCAGCTGGAGAGCGACCTCTTGCTTTGGATGTTAAGGTGTTAGCCAACCGATTTGTGAGGCCGGAGGTTTCTAAGGGTGGTAGTGTTTTGTCCCATACTGTCGCTCGTTCTTCATTGTATGATTGTATTCATGACAGGCAGTATGATGATCGTTGTTTATGTGCTCTTAGAGATACGGTTCGGCACGAACGTGCCAAGCAGGTCACAATTGATGCCGAGGGAGTTTTGAGGATGCAGGGTCATATTTGTGTACCCGATGTGGATGGCATTCGCGAGTTGATACTACAGGGGGCCCATAGTTCCCGGTATTCCATTCATTCGGGCCCCGCAAAGATGTACCAGGACTTGCGGCAGGATTATTAGTGGCGTAGGATGAAGAAGGATATTGTAGCTTATGTAGCTCGGTGCTTGAATTGTCAGCAGGTTAAGTATGAGCACCAGAGACCCGGTGGTTTGATGCAGCAGATTCAGCTTCCCGAGTGGAAGTGGGAGCGTATCACGATGGATTTTGTAGTTGGGCTTCCGCGAACTCAGAGGATGGTTGATGCAGTATGGGTTGTTGTGGATAGGCTAACCAAGTCAGCACATTTCATTCCTGTGTCGGTTTCGTATTCAGTGGAGAAGTTGGCAAAGATCTATATGAGAGAGATTATCAGATTGCATGGTGTTCCCCTATCCATTATATCAGACCGAGGTACTCAGTTTACCTCCCATTTCTGGAGAGTATTTCAACAAGAGTTGGGCACACAGATTGATTTGAGCACAACATTTCATCCTCAGACAGACGGGCAGTCCGAGCGTACTATTCAGATTTTGGAGGATATGTTGCGGGCATGTGTTATTGATTTTGGTGGTTCATGGGACCAGTTCTTGCCTTTAGCTGAGTTTGCCTACAACAACAGTTATCAGTCGGGCATCCAGGTGGCTCCTTATGAGGCATTGTACGGTAGGCGATGTCGGTCTCCAGTCGAATGGTTTAAGCCGGGAGAGGCTAGGTTATTGGGTTCTGAGTTAGTCTAGGACGCTTTTGGACAAGGTGGAGATTATTTAGGATAGACTTCGTACAGCTCAGTCCAAGAAAAAGAGTTATGCGGACCACCGAGTTCGAGATTTGGCTTTCATGATAGGAGACCAGGTGTTTCTTCGGGTGTCGCCTATGAAGGGCGTGATGAGATTCGGAAAGAAGGGCAAGTTGAGCCCTAGATACATTGGTCCATTTGAGATTTTGGACAAGGTGGGAGAGGTGGCCTTCAAACTTTCCTTGCCACCGCATTTATCAGTTGTGCATCCAGTGTGTCATGTATCTATACTCCGGAAGTACATTGCAGATCCTTCTCATGTTCTTGACTTCAGCGGTGTCCAGTTGGACAAGGATCTAACTTATGAGGAGGAGCCGGTAGCCATATTATCTAGGCAGGTTCGTTAGTTGAGATCGAAGAGTTATCCTTCGGTTCGTGTTCAGTTGAGAGGTCAGCCTGCCGAGGCAGCTACTTCGGAGTCCGAGTCCGATATGAGGAGTCGTTATCCCCATCTTTTCTCAGACTCAGGTACATTTCTATGTCCGTTTGAGGACGAATGTTTGTTTTAGAGGTGGAGATTGTGATGACCCAAAAGGTCATCCTAAGTTAATTTAGCTAAATCTGTGTTCCGAGGCCCCGAAAGCCTCTGTTAATCTCACCTCGGTATACGTGCATAGCCCGGATGTGTAGCCGGGAAGCTTTGATGTGAAAACTAGATGAAAAGTTGATTTTTATAATAATTAATTGATTAAAGTTGACTTTGGTCAACATTTTTGGTAAACGGACCCGGACCCAATATTTGAATATCCCGGAGGGTCCGTAGAAAATATGAGACTTGGACGTATGCCCGGAATCGAATTCCGAGGTCCCAAGCCCGAGAAATGAATTTTTAAAGAAAATTATTTTCTTAAAATAATTAACGATTTTGAAAATGAATATTCATGTGAAAATCGTGTTATCGGGACCGTATTATGGTTCCGGAGCCTGGAACAGGTTTAATATATGTTATGTGAGTTATCTGTGAAATTTGGTGTAAAACGGACTTGAAATGACGAGTTTCGGATCAAAATCGAAATAATTGAGCCTTATGAAGTTTTAAGAAAATTCTATGACTTTTGAGGTTTAATTCATTGATTTTGATGATATTTTGGTGATTTAAATGCTTGAATAGGTCTGTAGGATGAGTTGGGAGTCGTGTGTGTTTTGATTTTGAGACCCGAGGGCTTGGGTGAGTTTCGGGTAGTTAACGGGTTGTAAAACAAATCTGGTGTTTTATCTCAGTTGCTGGTGTCCAGGAATTTAACACTATGTGAACGCATAGAACACGTGGGAAGGGGGCTGGGATTACTCTGTGCGAACGCACAAACTTGCTCGCGAACACACAGGCCAGGGAGCTTAAGCCTATGCGAACGCGGCTAGTCCGGTGCGAACGCACTGCACGTTAAGGGAGCTGGGGTGGGGAGCCACTTTGTTCTGTGCGAACGCGGCTCTAGGCTCGCGAACGCATATGCCTGGGGAGATAAGCCTGTGCGAACGCGGCTCAGTGCACGCAAACGCATAGAGTATTCAGCCCAGGTATTTTTTTTTTAAGTCCAAAACATACCCATTACGGGATTATTCCCATTTTTCACTTCCTCCTTCTTCCCCAACCCCCCATAGACGAAATTCAAGCTTTCCTTCCTCCATATCTCCATAGGTATGTATATTTAACTCCATTTCTTCCGTTTTCTTCAACCAACACTAGAATCTAGGTCTAAAATCATGGAAACAAATTAGAAATTAGGGATTTTGGGTAGAGTTAGGGCTTATGGGATTTTGGGTAATTCAACCTCAATTTGGGGTCGGATTTCAAAACAAATCATATATTTGAACTCGTGGGGGTATGGGTAATCGGGTTTTGGTCCGAGCCTCGTGTTTGGACCAAGCAGGCCCGAGGTCGAATTTTAGTATTTTTGGAAGAATGCTAGGAATTGTATATTTAGGCTATGGGATTGTATTAATGAGTCATTATTGATGTTAATAAGTTAATTATGTCTAGATATTGTCGTTTCGGAGTTGAATTCAAAAGGAAAGGCGGTGTTAGAAGCTTGAATTTCTATTCTTGGACCCGAGGTAAGTGTCTTGCCTAACTTTGGTGAGGGAATAGGTATTGTGTGCTATGTGCTGTGTGTTTATCATGTTCAATGCATAGGTGAGGTGACGAGTACCTACGCATTGTGTGTCAAGCATGCCCGTAAGTCTATTTCGATGAAATTCTTGTTATTACTTCCATATTCATTGTATTATGAAATTGTTTCTACTTGGAAGTTGATTGTTTGTTGAAAATCCTTTTTGATAAACTTGTGATATGATGGTTCGATTGAGAACCCAATTTTTAAAAGATATAATTGAAAGGATTGGTTATAGTTGAGACCCTTGCCGGAAAATTATTATGATATTGACTGATATTTTCCCCTTGCTGGGTGTATATGATGTTTATTTCCACTATGCTGCATTTCTTGCCATTTGATATTTGTCATTGTTTTGGTGAGAAAGAGTGTAAAGAACGAAGGGTGATGTCGTGCCATGATTTACATTGATTACATCATAACATGCATAGTGAGGAAGACAGTGAAAGCACGAAGGTTGATGTCGTGCCATGATTCACATTGATTAAAAGCACGAAGGTTGATGTCGTGCCATGATTTATATTGTCTTATATCATACATCGCATTGTGAGGAAGAGAGTAAAAGCACGAAGGGTGATGCCATGCCATTACATACATTGCTCGCATTTATACTTGTTACATTAGCGTTCTTATTAATTCGCTCTCTTGCTTTCTCCTATGTGTTAATTAATTTTTCTTATCTCTCACTTGTTACCCCCATTAACCGCTCCCGTATCCCATGCTTATTTGGTTATTCATGCGTTTGTCTGTGCTATATCTTGTAGAACTGTACAAGTAGATCATCGTTGTCAAGTCTAGCCTCGTCACTACTTCGGCCGAGGTTAGGCTCGGCACTTACTCAGTACATGGGGTCGGTTGTACTGATACTACACCTGCACTTCTTTATGTTGTGCAGATCCCGCAGCCGGACCCAGTGGACATCATTAGAGGGAGTATCCTTCAGTCTACTCCGGAGATTTCGAGGTAGACCCGCAGACGTTCGTGGGCCTTGACGTCTCCTCTATCCTTATTTTTCCTATCCTGTCTTGTTTATCTCCTAGTTTCTGAGATAGTTCATGTGTTATTTTCTTCAGACTTTGTATTTAGCACTCTTATAGACAGTTCGTGAGTTAGTGACTCCAGGTTCTGGGTTGTTGCAATGGATTATATTTTGTTATTATCACTTAGTCTCGAAATCTATCTACTTTTGTTGTTAAAATTTATAAATTGTTTCTAGTTATTTCTGTTAATTCCGTATTAATATGATAGTGTAATTTTACACGTTGGCTTGTCTAGCGGGTTCAACGTTAGACGCAGTCACGGCCTGAAGGTGGGATTTCGGGTCGTGATATTTGGCCTTTGTAAAAAATTTCATCGGGATGTTTGGCCCTTGTAAAAAGAATTTTTGATTATGAATATAAGTCTTTTCCCTTCAACAACATTCGAATTTTCCCTTTGCCTTATTTACTTTTATTTGCAAAGATCTAAATGCCTTAGCATGAAATAGATGGGTTTGGTTCAGAGACTCGAAGAAACCTTTCCTTCAACTTTGTTTCGTTTTAAGGCATCGTGGGGGTTCGGGTGACCGGAAGTTTTTTCCCCCAAAGTACTTGGACTTTTTTAAGTCATCGTCTCCCGATTGTAGCCTTTAGGACCGTTTAAGAAATTTTAAGGCCTTGTTGTTTTTGTTACGTTCCTTGGACGTCTTCGTGTCGTATTTATATGGTCGTAGCCTTTATAGTTTGGGTGTTTCCCCGTGTTAGTATCGTTATCCCAAGTTATCCGGTTTGCCTAAGATGACAGTCCTCGAGTGGGGGTGGCCTTAGCCTTTAAAATTCGGGCATAGCCTAATAAGACTTATGCCCCCGAGTTATGATAACTCGGGCCATCCAAGTTTGGTTTCGAAAAGTAGTCCCGGGTGGGAGTGATTGTTTGAACTCGGACTAAGGTGGCTCTTGGTCTCGATACCTTTAGGAGATCGAAAGTAGGGAATTTTGTAAGAAATGCAGGAAAAACTTTAAAAGATAGCGATGCTTTGTCCGCCGGGAAGAGACTTCTTTTAATTCTTGTGTGTCATAATTACACATATGTATAAGCTTTGTGACAGGGATCGAGCAATCTATGCGGGCATGGTTCATCTGACTGTTTGGCCCTTACAATAGATCCTATCGATCGAGACCCTTTGGTTACGAAGTTTCTTTCCTTGCTAAAGTTGATATCCAAGGGTAATTCCCCCTAGTACTCGAGGTTGATGATAGAGAAGCCTCGGATACTGTTGATATGATCTTTGACACCGATTCGTGACTAGTCTTCGATTCCAGGTTAGCACGATCCATTGTTGCCTCATCAAAAAACTTGCTGGAAAACCCATTTGGGACAAAACCGGTTCAAGGTAAAAAGAGTACAATGCGTGCTTTTAGACCTAAAACATTTGCAGTGCTCATTGTCAGTTACCTGGAAGCGTTAGTACAAAATATAAGTAAGAGAAAACAAACGGAGTCGTACCTTAGCAGTAATATCGCTTCAGGTGAGTTATATTCTAATTGCCTAGTAGTCGTTCACGGTTCATCGTTCCGATCTTGTAGGAACCCTTCCGGTGATTTCGATCATAAGATATGGTCCTTCCCAGTTCAGCCCCAACTTTCCTTGTTCGGGTTTCGGTGTCCAGTATGACCTTACTTAGTACTAAGTCCTCGACGTTGAAGTATCGAATATTGGCCCTTCTATTGTAATATCTCTCGATCCATTGCTTTTGGGCAGCCAACCGAACAAGGGCATCTTCACACCTTTTATCCAATAGCTCCAAGCTCTCACTCATGGCCTCGTCATTTGATTCCTTTGTTGCATATCGGAATCTGATACTTGGTTCTCCTACTTCGTCCGGTATTAGAGCTTCAGCATTGTAAACCAATGAGAACGGAGTGGCCCTAGTACTGGACTTCGAGGTCGTACGATATGCCCACAAGACTTCGGGTAAGATTTCCTTCCATTTCCCTTTGGCATCGATCAACCTCTTTTTAAGGTTCTGGAGTATGGTTTTGTTGGTCGATTCGGCTTGTCCGTTCCCACTAGGGTGGTAGGGTATTGATAGGATCCTTTTGATCTTGTGGTCTTCGAGAAATTTGGTTACTTTGCTACGGATGAACTGTTTTCCATGTCGCACACGATCTCGGCCGACATTCCAAAATGACATACGATATGGTCCCAAAATGAAATCGATGACCTCCTTCTCCATGGCCTTTCTTGCCACGCCTGGGATTCTACCCACTTAGAAAAATAGTCAGTCATAAATAAAATAAATTGGGCCTTACCGGGTGCCCATGGAAGGGGGCCGACGATGTCCATTCCCCTCTTCATGAACGACCATGGCGACAAAATCGAATGCATCAGCTCCCAGGGTTGGTGTGTCATCGGAGCATGTCGTTGGCACCCATCACATTTTTGTACGAACTCCTTCGCATCCTTTTCCATATCGATCCAGTAATAGCCTACTTTGATCACCTTTCGAACCAATGATTCGGCCCCTGAATGAGTTCCAGAGGTGCCCTCGTGAACTTCCCTTAGAACTTACTCGGTATCTCCTGGTCCTAGACATATTTCAAGTTGGTCATCAAACATTCTTCTGAACAAGGTTCCGTCTTCGGACAAACAACACCGGGCTACCTTTGTTTGCAGGGCCCTCAATTCTTTTGGATCCGAAGGAGGTTTTCCAATTTTCATATATTCTACGTATTTGTTTCTCCAAACCAAAGTCAGGCTTGTAGAGTTTATCTCGGCATGGCCTTCTTCCACCAGTGATCTCATGAGTTGCACTGCTGCCCCCGAATTAAGCTCATCGTCTTCGATCGATGACCCTAAGTTAGCAAGGGCATCCGCCTCATTGTTTTGATCCTAGGGTACTGATAAGTGGGGATTTTAACTACTTATTAGCGCCTTTTAGCTTTTGTTTTAGTCCAAAAGAGTTTTAAGTGTGTTCCCAAAAACTGATGAAATATGCTTAATTGCAGGAATATAGGAAAATAAGCCTTCAAGACGAAATTTAACACAGGAAGGAGTGATCTAAACTCAAGGACAAAATAAACACAGAAGCTTAAAGTGCGGACAGTAGAATATCATCTGCGGCCGCAGATTGTGCATAAGAACTTATAAGAGATATGTGAGAAGTGCGGTCCGCACATGAAATGTGTAGCCATAGAATCAAGGCATGATGAAACGTTCAGAGAACATGAATATCAAGTTCAACATAAGTGAGGACCGCACAATTATTGTGCGGCCGCAGAAGATCAGTTATGCGGCCGCATTTGCATTTTTGTTGTCCGCAAAAGAGTCATGTGCGGCCACACTAGGAAATGCGCGGACCGCAGAAAGAGAGAGATGCGGTCGCGGTTCATAATTGTGCAGTCACAAGATTCCAATCTTGTGAAGCTGAAACAAAGTGCAGACCGCACATGGAATTGTGCGGCCGCAGAACCTCTGAAAGGGCATTTTGTCCAAAAATTTCGGCTCTGTATAAATAGAAGAGTTCCATTTTTTAGGTCAAGTTTTGACGTCAGTAGCTACAGTTGCCATTTTTCTTTACTCCCTTTAGTAGTTTTTGCCATTTTGAGCTTTTTGAACATAGATTTCATTATTTTAATTATCAATATGGGTTTAATTATTATTTCTTCTTCTATTTCTTCTGTTTTAAGCATGAATATCTAGATTCTCATTAGGGTTGTGACCCAACCCTAGAGAAACCTAATGGGTGTTTGATTTGTTGCTTATTTATGGTTGGGTGTTTCTTATTTAGCCTTATTCTTGTTTTTAATTGTAGAATTAATGGTTGCAAATATTATTTCATGCCTATTTGACTTGGTCTCTACTTGAGAAAGAGACTTAGTCTAGGAAAATTTGGCTAACAAGAAATAGGGTTATTCAAGATATTGATAGTCTCAATTAAACGGTTGAACCTAGAGATAGTAAAACACGACTTGAGCTTTGTATAAACCGTTTTGTTCAATACCCATTTGGGCTTGAGAAATCCAAATTTGGCAAAACCACTCTCTTACCGATAGGTATTGAGTGGGTACTCGAGTGTTGATAGCTATAGTATAACCCGACCAATAAAACAAGCTTTAAAGTTTACAACCCATTAGGCAAACACCTAGGTGAAGGTCATAGCCCTAAGCCTTTTATATCAATTGAAAAACAACAAAAACACTTTCCTAATTTCAATTCTTAGTTGTTAATCTTAGTTTAAATTAGACTTAGAAATAAACCAATTTTGTGGAAGTGCAATTTCAGATAATTCAAGCTCATTCACTTTAGTTTATACTCCTAAGTCCCATTCATAGCTCCCTGTGGAAATTCGACCCCGACTCCTCATTGGGTATTACTATTGCATCGACCATTTCATAACCTCAAATAGAGGTGTTACTTGGACGAGATCATTTTTTTGCGCCGTTGCCGGGGAGCTTAAAACGGAATTAGCTATATTTTTGGTTTAGAGTGTGAATTGTCTTCTTTTCCTTCCTTGTTACTGATTTGTGTGAATCAATTGTAGGTACTATAATCATATTGGTAAAAAAAGAGTCTCACACTTAAGCTGACTCTTGACAACTCATCCAGCTACGTGGATCAAGGAAAACGCGACAGCTGGATATGATTCTATAAAGAGGAACAGAACAAAGAGGCGTGGTTCAATAAACCTTTGAGTTCATCAGCTACAGGGAACTACCCCTAATCAAGACGAGGAAGAGACACGGTCAGAGTGAATCCGTACAGAGCTACGAGTAGATTCGAGAATCCTCAATTAATGACCTATACGTTATGTAACTTTCACACAACAGTTACGGTGACCCTTCGTAACGCCTCATTAATGTAATAATTAGTCATTAGTGAGCGATCATTTCAAGAATCAAACGTTATATTAAGAAACCCCCTATATAAAGGAAGGGGATGTAACTTGTAATGGGCATCTGAACTTCGAATACAGCCTACTTTACTTTTCCGCATATCATACTATTGTCTTTTACATATTCTTCTTTATTTAATATAATTTCTTTGATTATCAGTAACCCGTGTTCATCCTAAAAATATCTTTGGTCAAAGGATCTAATTCTTTGGTTAAACAAATTTGTTCCGTTACCGGGAACCTGATAATCTTTGTTCACTTTTCTATTGATATCCTCTAAAACGATGTCGAACTCCAACGATAACAACCTACAGAGGAATGGAATCCCAGTTCCATCACCTCAAGGAACCCTTCGTGGTTCAAGGGAACCATCCCCAGAAAGATCTGACAACAACCGCAATAATAATGAGCAAATGGTAGAACAAGATCAAATAAAACAAATGATTGCAGAGTACGTGGGACAAGCTTTGCAAGAATTTGCAAGGGGACTACCAGCAGCACCACCTGCATCACTGACACCACCTCCAAACAATACAGTCACCGGGGAAAATCCTCAGTCTGGATTGGTAAACTCGGCAAGGGGTGACACCCCTAACGAATCTTTCGAAGCGAGACCAGGTATGACTAATAACTCTGAATTACAAAATTTACTACTAACCATGCAGAAACAGATGAAGGAACCGAATGATCGAATCGAGAAAATTCCTGGAGTACCGCCTATTATCAAAGGCATTGATGTTGATAGGTATTCTCAACAACCTTGGAAGCCAAGTGCAACACCCTTGCCTATACCCAAGAAGTTTAAAATGCCTGACGTTCCCAAATATGATGGAACAACTAACCCACATGACCATGTGACCGCTTTCACTACTGGAGTAAAGGGCAATGACTTAACAAAACAGGAGATTGAATCAGTCCTTGTCAAAACATTTGGAGAAACACTCACCAAAGGAGCCCTAACGTGGTATTCTCTTCTCCCTGAAAATTCTATTGACTCTTTTGCTGAGCTTGCAGATTCATTTATACAAGCACACTCTGGTGCACAAAGAGTTGAGAAAATAATGGAAGACATATTCAAAATAAAGCAAGGAGACACGGAACTACTCTGTGAATTTGTAGACAGGTTCCAACGGGAAAGAATGCAATTACCCAGGGTGCCTGATAATTGGGCAGCCATGGCATTTGCAAGTAACCTAAATGATAAAAGCTCGGAAGCCACGAGACGACTCAAGGAAAGTCTAAGAGAATTCCCAGCTACAACGTGGAATGATGTATATAACAGGTATAGCACTAAACTCAGAATAGAAGAAGATATCATTGCTCGTTCGAGAGATGAAGATCATTCCAGATCCAGACGTCCTGAATCAGACAGGAGATCAGGTAAAAACAGGTACGATCCTTACTTAGGACCCTCGGGACGTGAAACTCATCCCATGTTCGAAAACACAAGGTCAGACTATAGACCACCAGGAAGAGACGTGGGCTCATCCTCATCTAGATCCAGAAAAGATCGAGATGAACGACCTAGAGGTAATGCCCGAATTGGGGATCATACCTTTAATATAAGTACTCCTGAACTTGTCTCAATATTAAGAAATATGGGAGATAAAGTTAAATGGCCCAAAGAGATGCGATCAAATCCAAATAAAAGGAACCCGAATTTCTGGTGTGAATTCCATAACGATCATGGGCACAGGACTGTGGATTGCAGATTTTTACAAGGTGAAATAGAACATTTATTGAAACACGGCTATTTAACATATTGTTTAGTGATAAAGTTAAACATGCATATATGAAGAACAGGCAGGAGCCCCCAAAGCCTTCTTCTCCAAAGCGAACCGTCAATGTGATACATGGAGGAGAAGAAGTAAACGGATAGTTTGCCAATTATCATCAAAGGTCACAATTACCCACGGAAAGTGGGCTCGAGAAGATCCAATCGAAGATGAAATAACCTTTGACGACGCAGATTTTGGTGGACTAATGCTTCTCCATAATGATGCCCTGGTAATATCCCTACTCATTCATGACACTAACGTTAAAAGAGTGTTGATTGATCCAGGTAGTTCAGTTAATATCATCTTGTTAAGAGTCGTGGAAGAAATGCTCATGGGAAATCAGGTGATCCTAAAGGCACGAGCCATATCAGGGTTTGATAACTCTACGGTGATAACCAAAGGAGAAATCGAACTTAGCACTTACACTGAGGGAGTAACTAAGAACACCAAATTCTAAGTCATTGATACTGACATGGCTTATAATGTGATTATGGGAAGGCCTTGGATCCATGACATGGAAGTAGTACCATCCACCTTACATCAGGTAATCAAATTCCCCTCAGAATGGCGAATCAGACAAATTAGAGGTGATCAACAGACCTCCAGAAATATAAATTCCATGACACATTATAACAAAAAAGGGACGGAAGAACCAGAAGATAGAGAAATCTTTCAAGCAGATGTCACTGGCCAAACAGGTAAGGAAAAAACTACTAACCAAATAGGTACAAAAGAAGTAAATATTCAAACAGGTACGGGAAGAGATACCCACGAGAAGGTGGATCCAGGCACCACGGGAGATGCGTCGGACCATATAGATGTGGACTCTAAACCGAACGAACCGGAAGAAGACGAACACACCAAAACAACTACGAAAGAGCTCAAAGTTGTTACATTGTCTGAACAAAAACCTGAACAGAAGGTGTATGTAGGCACGAGGCTGAGTCCCACTCGAAAAGGTACGTTAATTGATTATTTAAAAGCTAACGCAGATTGCTTTGTGTGGTCCCACTTAGATACGATAGGTATTCCACCCGAAGTGATGACTCATAAACTAAATGAAGACCGATCCTTCGTACCTGTTAAGCAGAAGAAAAGAAAACAAGGACCATTCAAGAATCAAGTAATTGACGAAGAGGTACAAAACTCTTGAAAATTGGTTCAATACGAGAGGTAATGTACCCTAACTAGTTAGCTAACACTGTGGTGGTACCTAAAAAGAATGGAAAATGGAGGGTATGTGTAGATTATACTGATTTATATAAAGCATGCCCCAAAGATTCATTCACATTACCGCATATAGATCAAATGATTGATGCTACCGCAGGTCATGAATTATTAAGCTTTCTAGATGCATATTCTGGTTATAATCAGATTAAAATGGATCCCTCGGATGAGGAAAAAACCTCCTTCATTACGAACAGGGGGACTTACTGCTATAAAGTCATGCCTTTTGGCTTGAAAAATGCTGGAGCAACCTATCAAAGGCTAGTGACTAAAATGTTCAAAGAACATCTAGGAAAAATGATGGAAGTTTACATATATGATATGTTGGTAAAATCAACACGGGCGGAAGACCACTTCCAGCACCTCTCTATTACTTTTGACATTTTACGCAGGTATAACATGAAGTTGAATCCAGAAAAATGCGCTTTTGGAGTACAATCAGGTAAGTTTCTGGGTTTCCTTGTATCAAACAGAGGAATAGAGGTAAATCCCGCTCAAATTAAAGCTATAAAAGAAATACCTGATATACTAACAAACAAAAAAGAAGTTCAAAGACTGATAGGAAGAATAGCGGCTTTGGGAAGATTTATTTCCAGGTCCTCCAAAAAAAGTTTTAAATTCTTTTCAGTTCTAAAAAGGCAAAATCAGTTCGAATGGACTGAAGAATGTCAGCAAGCCCTCAGGAATTTGAAGGATTATCTATCAAAACCTCCGCTTTTGTCAAAGCCAAAAGAAGGGGAAAGATTGTACATCTACCTAACTATCTTAGAAATTATTGTAAGTGCAGTATTGGTAAGAGAAGACGAAGGTAAGCAATCACCTATTTATTACGTAAGTAAAACTTTACTAGATGCTGAAACCATATATCCACATCTAGAAAAGTTAGCTTCAGCCTTAATAATGTCATCTAAAAAATTACGACCCTATTTTCAATGTCATCCAATCACTGTTGTGACTTCTTATCCTTTAAGGAATATATTGCATAAGCAAGAACTGTCAGGAAGATTAGCCAAGTGGGCCATAGAATTAAGTGAGCATGAAATAATATATCAGCCTAGGACTGCAATTAAGTCACAAATATTAGTTGATTTTGTTGCTGACTTTAGTAATAACATTGTTCCTGAAGTAGAAAAGGATTTACAATTCTTTAACGGTGCTAATTCGGGTCTATGGACCCTATTTACGGATGGCTCTTCCAATATAAAAGGTGTCGGTTTAGGCATAGTCTTAATATCACCCACGGGTGAGAAGACACGGCAAGCTATTAAATGTTATCCTATAACTAACAATGAAGCAGAGTACGAAGATGTCATTGCAGGCCTAGAATTGGCACGAGAACTCTCAATTGAGCAAATCGTAATCAACAGCGATTCCCAACTGGTAGTAAATCAAATGCAGAGGACTTACATCGCTCGAGAGACTCAGATGCAACAATATCTAGAAAGAGAAGAGAGCTCGTAAGAAAATTCAAAACATGGAAGGTAATACAAATACCTAGAGAGGAAAATGCAGAGGCGGATGCATTAGCAAACCTCGCAGCAGTTATAGAAGTAACAAATAAAGACAATACAATCGTCGTCCATCTATTCCATTCAGCAATCGACCACGACAAAAATGAGGTAACTTTCAACAATTTAACCTGGTATTGGAGAAACGAAATTCTTAATTTTTTACAGAATGGTACCGTACCTGAAGACAAGAAAGCAGCTCAAGCACTTTGCCGCAAAGCTGCACGGTACTGTCTCATTCGCAACTCATTGTACCGCAAGATGTTCGGAGGACCCCTAGCTAAATGCCTCGGACCTAATCAAACGGAGTTCGTGATAAGAGAAGTCCATGAAGGACACTATGGAAATCATTCGGGAGCAAGATCCTTGGTAAAAAACCTAATCAGAGCCGGGTATTATTGGCCTAAGATGGAAGAGGATGCCGAAAACTTCGTATCCAAATGCGACAGGTGCCAGAGGTTCGCCAATAATATGCATCGACCAGAAGAACTATTGCATCAAATCATATCCCCATGGCCCTTCATGAAATGGGGTATGGATATAGTGGGACCTCTTCCCCCAGCTAAAGGACAGGTGCGGTTTCTGCTCGTGCTTATCAATTATTTCACAAAATGGGTAGAAGCAGAAGCATTCAAACAGGTGCGGGAAAAGGAAGTTAAAGCTTCTTATGGCGAAACATAATATGCCGCTTTGGGATACCGAAGGAGATCGTATGTGATAATGGCCCACAATTTATAGGTTCTCAAATCACGGAATTCTTTGAAAGCTGACAAATTAAATGGATTACCTCAACGCCATATCATCCCGTGGCTAATGGTCAAGCTGAGTCAACGAATAAAACATCAATATTATAAAGAAGCGATTAGATAAAGCCAAAGGAAATTGGCCTGATTAATTACCAGCGGTATTATGGGCAAACAGAACAACATCAAAAACAGCTACGGGAGAAACTCCTTTCGCACTTGTTTATGGCTCAAACGCCTTAATACCCGTGGAGATTGGCGAACCAAGCATAAGGGTTATAACAGCTACGGAAGAAACAAACGACGATGAATTAAGGACCAATCTAGACCTTCTCGAACCACGAAGGGAAGCAGCATTAATACGGATGGCATCTCAAAAGCAAATCATAGAGCGATACTATAACCATAAAGTTCATCTCAAATACTTAAAGATTGGGGACTTCGTACTCAAAAAAGTCTTTCAATCGACAAAAGAAGCAGGCACAGGAAAGCTAAGTCCGAATTGGGAAGCACCTTACAAAGTTCGAGGCATAGCTGGGAAGGGTGCCTATGATTTGGAAGCCATAGACGGCAGAATCCTACCAACAAGCTGGAACTCCATCCACTTGAAGAAGTATCCCCGGTCAGGTATCACACGTTCGATTTTATTTTGAACATTTAAAGTTTTACTAACTTTTTTAGATGATAGGCATAAAGCTAACCCATCACCATATGATGATATTAGACCTGCAAAGACGCGAGAAAATAACACAATTCTCGGTCTAGGGTTACACTTTCTGATGGAGGTTTTAAAGGGTTAAGCAGTCATCATCTAAAAAACTATATACCTTCGAGTCCCGTACGTTTTTCCTTTTCAGGAAAAGGACCACAAGGAAGGAATAATCAAATGCTCGAGATTTCATTCTTCAAAACTCAAACACTTGGGGGACTATACAGTATGGAAGGCTAAAACGAAGCAAAGAAGACTATCGGAAAGTCAAAGCTCGAGCATGAAGATCCATCTACCCAACAAGTCAAGTGATACGAGCAAAATTGAAGAAACTGAAGACCTAAAATTCAAAAACCTTCGAACAATGTTCAGGTTGAAGGGAAAAGAAATAGCTACGAGAAAAAAAAATACACATCTTTTTACTTATTCAAAACTGTTGTAAACAGTTAAGGGTAAAAGATCATCATTATTGTACTTAGTCAAAAAACTGTTGTGATTAAAAACAGTTACGAAATCTTTGTACTCATATAGAAAACTGTTATCAAATAAAATAGT
>ML291896.1:38383-61577 GCA_005239495.1 Nicotiana undulata
TATATATATATCAAAAAAAAAAAGCGGCTAAGTAAGAACTAAGTACTAACTAGTACTTAGCCACATATATAATTTTTACATTTAAAGGTGACCCTAAGTTGTCAGTTGGGGACTTTAGCAAGATCCAAATTTACCCCAGATGGAGCTGGGGGTAACCACCAATCCAATAAAAAAAAATAAAAAAAGAGAACCAAAGCTTTAATCTTCTTGAGGAGGAGGATTGAATTCTTCATCGGCAGAAAGAACGGGAGCAACTTGGGATGGAGAGGCATGAGCGGCAGAAGTCTCACCATCAGGCGAAGAGAGGTTAAGACCTTGTTGAGCCTNCACGGATGAAAGATCAAAATCCTTGTATATGTTCAGGAAATTGTTATCAAATAAAACAGTTACGGATGAAAAAGTATTTCTCTCGTACTTATTAAAAAACTGTTGTCAACAAAAACAGTTACGGGCAAAAGCCCCTAATCATTATGAAAACTGTTACTAATTAAAAACAGTTATTTCCTTGTATTAATTCGAAAAACCTGTTACCTATGAAAAACTGTTATGAAATACAAGTGTATATCAAATTTGTTAAATGAAAACAGTTGCAACATGAGTTTTAGACGATAATCAAAACACATGTAAAATGTCGTGGAAGTTCAAACAAAAAACTTCCCTCAAGAAACATTCTTAAACATGTGAGAAATTCCTATCACTCTATTGCATTACTATGAAGTTGAGACATCTTCTTCATTAAATTTCAATCAAAAAGGGCCCTCTTTTATAAGTAGAGCCTATTATAAACAAGGCTTACAAACATCGTACCTACTATGAAAAGGCTCGAGTGATTTTAGCATCTTCATGCGAAAGTTTAGAGGTACAACTAAAAACCTCAAAAATCAAAACATGCAAAAGACTTGAGAGTGAAACAAAAGCTCAAAACAGAAAAGTCATAATTTGCATATATATATATATATATATATATATATATATCAAAAAGAGCGGCTAAGTAAGAACTAAGTACTAACTAGTACTTAGCCGCATATATAATTTTTACATTTGAAGGTGCCCCTAAGTTGTCTATTGGGGACTTTACCAAGATCCAAATTTACCCTCGATGGAGCTGGGGGTAACCACCAATCCAATACAAGAAAAAAAAAAAAGAGAACCAAAGCTTTAATCTTCTTGAGGAGGAGGATTGACTTCTTCATCGGCAGAAAGAACGGGAGCAACTTGGGACGGAGAGGCATGAGCGGCAGAAGTCTCACCATCAGGCGAAGAGAGGTTAAGACCTTGTTGAGCCTTCTCCATGGCTTCCTTGGTTTTAGCTATTTCAGCACTAAGGTCGAAACCCTCTTGACTCATTTCCGTCAATGTGTCAAGGCGAGAATTCATATATGCCCAGCTCACATCGATAGCAGCCGCTTCTTCGAGATCTTCGTAATCTCTTGCCCATATTTGAAGCTCGTCCTTTATCCCATCCTTCTCCGCTTCAGCAGCCTCACGGGCAGCCTTCAAATGCACAATCGACTCCTCCAGAGTTTGGACTCTATCTAATGCATCACGCAGTTCTTCTTGAGTCCGAGAGAGTGATTGTATGAGCTCGCCAGAATATTCCTCCTTCTTCCCTAGCAAATCCTTCAAGTACCTAATCTCCTCCGAAGCTCGAGACAGTTGTTCAGCAAATGAAGATTCCAAAATACTCTTATCCTTATCAGCCTGATTTGAAGAAGCCCTCTCCACTGCCAGTTCTGTTGCCATAATCCTCATCTGTCTCTTCAAGGTACTCATTTCCTCCTCTAAGGCATCCATATCAATTCTTAAACTGTCATATTGTGCCTTCAAGTTGTCGAAATCAGCCCGCAATTCTTTTGTCTCCTGATCCGAATTTGAGATCCTCTTCATAAGCTCCATACCAATAAGATTGATCTACAAGAAACAAACCAATTAGATATGATAAATTATTTAGATATGGTAAAATTTATATATGGAAATGGAATAAATTGCACCATACCTTCAAGGAGGTATGCACAACTTCATTGGCCCATGTAAGAGTTGTGTGGCTGGCTAGCTTGGTTTTCTCCGTGGGACCTATCAAAGGTTTGAGCCACACTTCGGGCTCGCCCGTTTTCTTGAAAAGACTTCCCTCAGCTGGAACTTCTATTATTACCCTCCGCATCTCCCTGCTGGAAGACCCTACTTCCCTAACGGAAGGCACGGAAGCAGGCATAGATGGAACAGCAATAGGCACGGAGGGTTGAGGAACTGAAGAAGCCGCGGGCAAAACAACAGGCACGGAGGATTGAAGAGTTGAGGAAACCACGGGCAAAGAAACAACAGAGGCAGTAATAGCCAGTGGAGCGGAAGAGACACGAGGGGCAGATGAGACAGCTTCACTTAAAGAAGCAGGAAAAACAGCGGCCAAAGGGACATCATCAAAGGCAAGGTCAAAACCTTCATGAAACAAGTACTCTACAGAATCATGAACAGGTGACTGTGAAACATCTTTAGAGGTTGAGGGTCCAACTGCAGACACGGAAGGAAAAGTCATGGGTGTAGACTCGTCGTCCAAAACCACCCGCCTTCTCCGTGACTTGTGCACCAAAGCACCCTCCTTTTCTTCTTCTTCTTCTACGGAACGGGATTTACCAACCTTCCTCTTCGAGGAAGACGAACCAACAATAATCTCTTGGGCCTGGGCCAAAGACATCTTCGGAACAGACGTAGTTGACACCCCACGAGAAGAAAATCCTATTAGAAAGGGAAAGATTAACAAGAAGAAAAAAGGCTCGAGTAAGAGAAGAAGTAAAAACAAAAGCTTCACTTACCCTGGGTCTTCACTTGCCAACCATACTTCCCAGTGAAGTACTTCCCAGATATTTCTTCCGAAGGAGCAACAGACAACAATTTCTCTACCCAATCACGGATACCGGAGACATTCTCTACAGTACCCATGATTGCTGAAAGAAGAAGAAATAGATACGGTGTTAATAAAACATCTCAAATAAAAAAGAAGAAAAGTAAATAAATGTGAGCTAAAATGTACTCACGTGCACGATTCCACTTCTCAAGGAAGGGAAGATTATCTTCACCCACTAAACCAGCAATGGGTACATCGATGTACCGGAGGTACCAACCTCTGTCCTTATCATCTCCATGGGTTACCAACACGCTTTTACTCCGAGCAGCCAGAGTAAAAACCCCTTGACGAAATAGGACAGGAGAGTAGAGATGAATGAGATGGCTAAAAGTAAAAGGAACTGAGGCTAAAGAAGCGAAACTCCTAAGACATGTGACAGCTCGCCACACAAGCGGACCAACTTGTCCTAAGAAAATATTGAAGAAACGGCAAAACTCGATTATGACTGGATCAATGGGAGTTCTAAACCCTAAAGTGAAAGGGTACGTATAAACAAAAGAATATCCCGTCTTGTAAGACGTAATTCTTTGATTACTATTCGGAATATAAACAGGGAAATTTGACCTTCAGTAATAAGGGTTGGGTATCTCTCGACACCATCAAGGGAAAAAGACTGATCCACAAGAACTTGATTGTCCCTAGTAAAGATAAATTCAGCGGGAATAATATCATCAACTCTGGGTTCACGAAGGTGTTCATCTCTACCTCAAGACAAAGAACGGGAAGCCCTAGCCCTAGGAGAAACTAGAGACTTGGCAGAAGGAGGGGAGACTATTTGAGAGGAAGAAGAGCCACTGCAAGGAGTGGATCATAGACTCCTTAGTCTACCAACCCTCCGACTCCTAGTCGGAGCAGAAAAATGTGTTAAGTTCTCTACATCTATTACTCTTTTGGGTTGATTTGAAGAAGGCATATTTACAAAAGCAATGAAAAATTCTTTACAAGTAAAAGAGACAAGTTAGAAAGTGTTTCGTGAAAGTAAAGAAAAGAAGAAGGGTATTTATACTTGAGGGAAACCGTCAAACATGGAAAAAATAATGATGAAAAGTCATAATGGAAGGTGTCACTTCGGGACTGACGCAACCGCAAAAAGCCCTAAAAGACGCCGAATAATTGCAGAACCAATCCGAGAAGGACACCTGGTATGGGCATTAAATGGAAGTGACAAACGACGCCTATGTTCATAGAAGGATACAACGTTTCGAGACAAAGCGGCGGCAAAATATTCCCACCATAAAAGCGTATCCACTTACCAAATATTAATCGATAAATATATGGTAAGTGGGGGGACTATCTGTATTGGTAAAAAAAGAGTCTCACACGTAAGTTGACCCTTGACAACTCAGCCAGCTACGTGGATCAAGGAAAACGTGACAGCTGGATATGATTCTATAAAGAGGAACGGAACAAAGAGGCACAGTTCAATAAACCTTTGAGTTCATCAGCTACGGGGAACTGAACCTAATCAAGACGAGGAAGAGACACGGTTAGAGTGAATCCGAACAGAGCTACGGGTAGATTCGAGAATCCTCAATTAATGACCTATACGTTATGTAACTTTCACACAACAGTTACGGTTACCCTTTGTAATGCCTCATTAATGTAATAATTAGTCATTAATGAGCGATCATTGCAAAAATCAAACGTTATATTAAGAAACCCCCTATATAAAGGAAGGGAATGTAACTTGTAATGGCATCTGAACTTTTAATACAACCTACTTTAATTTTTCGCATATCATACTATTGTCTTTTAATTATTCTTCTTTATTTAATATAATTTCTTTGATTATCAATAACCCGCGTTCATCCTAAAAATAGCTTTGGTCAAAGGATCTAATTCTTTGGTTAAACACTAATGGAAAACAATAATGATCAACTCGGAAACATGCCTTTAGAGGATGTGGACGTTGAAGATGACCAAGTTGAAGAGGTTCCTCTTAAACCTCAAGCAAATAGAAGAGGTCGGGCGCCTCAAGACAACATCCCAGTTCCACTCCCACCACCACCAAGAGCGGATCCACACATGGTGTTGTCGAATAAAGGGTATGCAAGTGTCATTGTTCCGCCCCGCATTAGGGCAAGCAACGTTTAAATCATAAATGTAATGCTCACATTGTTATAGCAACGTGAATTCTTCACCAGGACTAAGAGTCTAAATGCATATAAACACTTGAAGGGTTTTTGGACACTTGTTGGGAGAGTAAACAGATAAACGTCTCTGGGGATGCTTTAAGGTTGAGGCTATTTCCTTTCTCTCTATGGGGGAAAGCCTTGGATTGGCTAGAAAGATTGCCAAATCATTCCATCCATACATGGGATGAATTGGCGTGGAAATTTATTTCCAAGTTCTTTTCTCCCGAGCATATGGCTACTCTTAGATACGACATTCTAGCATTCAAACCAAAGCCCAATGAGTCGTTACATGAAATATGGGAGAGGTACCGAACTATGGTCAAAGAGTGCCCAAATTATGACATGACGGAGGCTATGATTCAACAAAGTTTCTATCGGAGGATCAATACTACCAATCAATGCATGGTTAATCAACTTGCCGGTGGAAACTTCATGATAAAGCCGTATGCGAAAGCTTGTGAGATTTTAGATGAAATGTCGGATACTTCATCAGCATGACAAAGTAGAGAAAATGTTCCTCAAGGTGATCCAAACGTGATTCACCTACATAAAGAATTTCATGACCATGGGCAAGCCATTGTCGAGTTGACCACCACAATGAATCAATTAGTCAAAGCTCAACTTCAACGAGTGCAAAATCCTAAGCAAGTCATTGTCATGGAGGAAATTAGTATGATGGTGAACAAAAAAAGGCCCAAAGGTCCACAAGTGCAAAACCGAGTGGAGAATTATGTGCAAGAAAATAGTGGGTTTGATCAAGATGAATCTTACAATGAACAAGAGGAGGAAGTTCAATATGTGAATAACTTTCAAAGTCAAAGAAACAACTCTCAAGGCCCGAATCAACAACAATGGCGACCTCAAGGTAATTAAGGGAATTGGAATTCTAAAAACCAAGGTAATTGGAATGGTGGAAATAATCAAGGGAATTGTAATTCTAACAACCAAGGTAATTGGAATGGTGGAAACAATCAAGGGAATTTGAATAGTAACAACAATCAAGGAAATTGGAGTGGTGGAAATAACCAAGGAAACAAGAGTAGCATAATCAAGGATATTGGGGAGGCAAAACCAAGGTGGATGGAACAATAATCAAGGCAACCGGGGATCGGGTTTTCAAAGGCCCCCGATGTATCAACAACCGAGCAGTACGCCTCCTTACCCTTACCATGGTCCAACTTATTCCAATAATGAGATGGGACGAATTGAGACCAAGTTCAAGCAAATGATGGAGAAGAATGCCGACTCCGATTCCCAACTTGCCTCTCACAATACATCTATCCGAAACTTGGAAGTCCAAATGGGGCAAATCTCTCAAGCCCTAAACACTCGTCCTAAGGGGTCACTACCAAGTGACACGGTGGTGAACCCAAAGGGTGGAAACAACACGGGACATGCCATGTCCGTTACTACAAGGAGTAGAAAAGGTGGGGATGTACCCACATTGAATTAAAGGAAACTTGTGGATGATGAGCTAGTGGTTAAATAAAATGAGACCTCGGACAATGTGGTGAAAGCAAATAAGGAAGTGCCGATTGATATTGATGACAATATGGAGGAATATCAAGAGTAAGTGAACCTGCCTAGGGATAACATTGTTGACATACCAGAATCGATAGTGCAAAAGGCTAAGGCACCAATGCCTAGGCCTCCTCCTCCATATCCTCAAAGACTTGCCAAGCAAAATGGTAAGAATAAATTCAAAAAGTTCATTGACATGATGAAGATCCTATCTATCAATGTGCCATTGGTTGAAACCTTAGAGAGAATTCTCGGTTATGCAAATTTTATGAAGTATTTAGTGACAAAGAAGCGATCGATGAATTTTGAAACTATAAAAAAGACTCATCAAGTGAGTGCAATTGTGAATTCAATGGCTCCCAAGTTGGAGGATCCCGTAACTTTCACGATTCCTTGTACCATTGAGAGTGCCGAGTTTGCAAAAGCTCTTTGTGATCTTGGGGCAAGTATCAATTTGATTCCCTATTCGGTTTTCATGACTTTGGGAATAGGGCAACCAAGACCCATATCTATGAGATTGTAAATGGTTGATCATACCATGGAGAGACCATTGGGAGTGATTGAAGATCTATTAGTTCGTGTTGATAAATTCATTCTTCTGGCGGATTTTGTCATTCATGATTGTGAGGTTGATTATGAGGTGCCAATTATTCTTGGTAGACCTTTCCTTACTACGGGAAAGGCTCTAGTTTATGTTGAAGCTGTAGAACTTACCTTCCGGGTTGGTGATGAAATTCCATTTGTGTAAGTCCATGCGGCAACCCAATAGCAAAGAGGTGTGTTCGTTCGTGGACTTGGTGATCGATGTGCTTGTATAAGAAACAAGTGCTATGATGAATGTTGATGATACATTGGATTTCGTCTTGCACAACTTTGATGATGACGAGATGGATGGCTTCATGGAATGTGTGGACTCGTTGCAAGGAATGGGGTCGTACACTTATGAGCCCCGCAAATTATCCTTGGATCTTGAAAATAGGACAACTCCTCCAACAAAGCTCTCAATAGAGGAGCCTCCCATTTTAAAGTTGAAGCCATTGCCTCCACATCTTCAGTATGAATTTCTTGGCCCTTTTTCTACTTTACCGGTTATTCTTTCCTCTTTTTTTGACTAACGTGCAGGTAGACTCCACATTGGCGGTGCTACAAAAGAGGAAAAGGCTATTGGATAGACATTGGCGGATATTCAGAATATAAGCCCCGCATTTTGCATGCACAAGGTTAACTTGGAGGAAGGTGCCAAACCATCTATTGAAAATCAAAGGAGACTCAACAAATCCATGCAAGAGGTTGTCAAAAAGGAGAGTATCAAGTGGTTGGATGCCGAGGTTGTCTACCCCATTCCCAGTAGTTCGTGGACTTCTCCGATTCAATGTGTCCCAAAGAAGGGGGGCATGAAGGTTGTCACCAATGATAAGAATGAATTGATTCTTTACATGAACGGTGACCGGGTGGAGAGTGTGTATGGACTATCGTAAGCTCAATAAAGTCACAAGGAAGGACCATTTTCCAATTCCCTTCCTAGATCAAATGCTTGATTGATTGGACGATCGTGATTTCTATTGTTTCCTTGATGGGTATTCTGGCTACAATCAAATTCTTATTTCTCCGGAGGATAAAAAGAAGACTAAATTTACATATCCTTATGGTAATTTTTCCTTCAAGCGGATGCCATTTGGGTTGTGCAATGCACCGACGACTTTTAAAAGGTGTATGATGGCGATCATCACGGACATGGTGGAGGATTACCTTGAAGTCTTCATGGATGACTTCTCGGTGGTCAGGAATTCTTTTGATGATTGTCTCGAAAATTTTGATAAAGTGTTGGCAACATGTGAAGAAACAAAATTTGTGCTCAATTAGGAGAAATGTCATTTCCTGGTCGAGGAAGGCATTGTCCTTGGCCACAAGATCTCAAAGAATGGCTGAAGTCGACAAGTTAAAGATTGAGGTGATTTTTAAACTTCCACCTCCAACTTCGGTGAAAGGCGTGCGGAGTTTCTTAGGCCATGCGGGATTTTACCGCGTTTCATCAAGGACTTCTCTAAAAGGGTGAACCCGTTGTGCAAGATTTTGGAGAAAGATTCTAAGTTCCATTTCAATGATGACCTTTGAATTGCTAAAGCTCAAGTTGACTACTACTCTCACTATCACTGTTCCAAATTACAGTGTTCCTTTTGAGCTCATGTGCGATGCAAGGGATGTAGGGGTAGGGGTTGTTTTGGGGAAACACATCAAAAAGATGTTTCATCTGGCCTATTGTGCAAGTAAGACCATGAATAGTGCCCAAATCAACTACACTGTTATGGAGAAAGAGCTTCTTGCCTTTGTGTTTGATATTGAGAAGTTCCGCCCATATTTGATGGATGCAAAAATAATTATCCATACGGATCATGCGGCACTTCATTATCTTATGAATGGGTGCTTATGTTGCAAGAGTTTTATATAGACATCCAAGATCGAAAAGGAAGTGAAAACCAAGTGGCGGACCACTTGTCGCGTTTGGAGGAGGAGGGGAGGCCGCATGATGGCCTTGAAATCAATGACTCCTTCCCCGATGAGAAACTCTTGGCTATTTCAATGAAAGAGGTGCCATGGTTCGCAAATCTAGCAAATTTCCTTGCAAGTGGTATCATCCCAAATGAGTTCTCTTCAAACCAAATATAGAAGCTCAAACGGGATTGTCAAGGCTATTATTGGGATGAACCGTACCTTTTCTGGATTTGTACAGATGGAGTGATTAGAAGATGTGTACCGGAGGAGGAACAAGTTGAAATTATGGGGGCTTGTCATTCTTCGCCATATGGTGGTCACCATGGTGGAGCAAGAACGGCGACCAAAGTGCTAAGTTGCGGTTTCTGTTGGCCCGCCCTTTACAAGGATACAAGTGATCTAGTCAAGCATTGTGATGAATGTCAAAGGGCCAGTGGAATCTCAAAGAAAAATGAGATGGCCCTCACCACCATTTTGGAGATTGATATTTTTGATGTGTGGGGTATTGACTTCATGGGTCCTTTTATGAGTTCTTGTGGAAACACCTACATCTTTGTCACGGTTGATTACGTGTCCAAATGGGTTGAGGTTGTTGCTTTACCCAACAATGAAGCGAGTAGTGTATTTCACAAGATTTGGTACTCCAAGGGCTATCATAAGTGATGGGGGATCGCATTTTTGCAACAAAGCTTTCGAAACCTTGCTCACCAAGTATGGTGTCACTCATAAAGTCATTACTCCCTATCATCCACAAGCAAGCGGTCAAGTGGAAGTCTCCAACCGGGAGATAAAAAGTATTTTTTCCAAAACACTAAATGTTAACCAGGCGGATTGGTCCAAGAAACTTGATGATGCTCTATGGGCTTATAGGACGGCCTACAAAACACCTATTGGAATGTCTCCATACCAGTTGGTGTTCGAAAGCTTGTCATCTTTCGGCAGAACTTGAGCACAAAGCCATGTGGGCTTTAAAGAAGTTGAATCTTGAGTGGGATGTCGCCACCAACTTAAGGGTGGCACATTTGAACGATTTAGATGAGTTCTGGTATCATGCATACACAATCGCCCTTATAAAAAGAGAAGATGAAATATATTCATGACAAGTACATTTGTATCAAAGAGTTTATAGAGGGTTATCTTGTGATGTTGTTCAATTCGCGGTTACGGATGTTTCCCGAAAAGTTGAAGTCTAAATGGAGTGGCCCATTTGAGGTTGTGGGTGTGACACCCTTTGGTGATTTGGACTTGAAGAATAAAAATGATGAAGTGTTTAGAGTCAATGGTCATCGGCTGAACATTACCTCAAAAGAGTTGGTAATGGCCACGTCGTGGCGGTAATTCATTTCAAGTGATGGTAATCTGCGTCGTGTTGCGACGTTAAATCAGGATCTTGGGAGGCAGCCTATGTTTCTTTTTCTTGTTCTTCTTCTTTAGACAGGTCGTATTTTGTGCTAATTAGTTTTGAGGTGTGTTGCATGAATGAGTGTGCTTTACAGGAACTGCGCTTAGAAAAATTGGCTAAGTGTGCGGACCGCACAATTTCGAATGCTATAGTAGAAGGCAATTGCGGTCCTACAATTCTTGTGCTGACTGCATAGATGGAAACGGAAAAATCAAACTCTCTGAAGTTTGCTTGTCTGAGAAATGGCCAAAGTGCGGCCGTATAAGGAAATCTGTGGTCCGCACCAAAATCAGCGATCACACACGTAATTTTGTGGACCGCAGATCAACGGAGGGAAATTGAACAACAGGTAACAGACTGCAGACCGCAGAAAGAACTCTGCGGTCGCACTCAACTTTTGAACCCTTAACCAATCCTGTATAGTATAAATAGTAGCCCTAAGGCTACTGTTGAGACTTCTAATCTCTGAAATATTAAAACAAAGGTTAAAATCGTTCACACTACTGAGTTAATCATCTGCCAATTAATTAAGCATCTATGTTCATTCCTTAACACCAATTCATCACTGGTATGTTCGAATCGTTTCTAGAATTATTCAATTTTCTTAGTTAGTTTATAATTTATTTTAGACCATTTGTCAATTTCATATTTATGTGGGGTAAAATTTGTGTTAGGTAAGCTCTTAGTTGCTATTTGAGGAACGGGTATATGGTTGATAATGTTTAATCGCTACTACCATGTTCAATTTGTGCATAATATCGAAACCCTAAAGAACTCTGCCCCATTGAATTTTTAAATGTGCAGTCGCACAAGGAATTGTGTGGTCCGCAGAAGTATAGGTTAGGGCATCTGGTTTGGCAAGATCGTGCGGACCACACTTGCAATTGTGCGGACCGCACTTGCAATTGTGCGGTCCGCAGAAATTCAACTGCGGCCGCAGATCGAGCCATTCTCTATTTATAGAGAGTTGCCATTTTTAAGGTATTCACTGTGCGGCCCGCACTTAGATGTGCGGTGACATTAAAAATTGTGCGGCCTGCACTTAGATGTGCGGTCACATTAAAATTTGTGCGGACCGCAGTTTCATCTCTGCGACCGCACTTTCAAATGTGCGGTCTGCACAACCCAACATGTAGTCGCACTTGCAATTGTGCGGACCGTACTTTCTCCCGTGCAATATGTGTTGTTCTGTAACTTTCCGCTTACCTGCACTTGAACAAGAACGGACTCATGTTGTTATTTTGTGCAGAATATTGTTAGATCACGTGGTCGTGGTGATACATCAAAGGGGAAGGGTGAACATTCCCGAGGCCGAGGCAAGAGCACTTTACCCCTAGCCCTTCAGAAAGTTATACCCAAAAAGGCGACAGCTGATCGGGGTAGAGCTGCAGAGCCCTGTGAATAAAGTTCTTATGTCCCGTCTAGGGAACATCAAAGGGTGACTCGGTGCAAGAGCAGTCTGCTGTTCAATCTCAGCCACAGTAGCCTCAAGGAAGATTTCAACCCCGAGACGAGCCTTCCACCTCTGAGAGCACTTCTGAGGGTTTGGAAAGTGATAGTCAGGCTTCGGAGCCCTCATCTACACATGCCCCCGACGCACCAGCTACTACAATCGATGTGGATGATATCCCGGATGATGGGCGAGGGGGTGATACCAGAGTTGCCGGCATTGAAAGGTCGAAGAAGAAATAATTTTGGGAAGGTAGGTTCGTAAGTCTAACTACATTCAATAGATTCCAAGAGTGGTGGTCGTCGAGATCGTTCACTCTTGAGTGTCAGTGCTTGTTGAAAGATCTTGATAAATATAAATCGACGGTGTCGAGACAATTCTGAGTGCGAAAGGGATGGACATGGTTCACTCAAAGTGTGGTAGATGCCAAAGATTACCTGGTACGGCAAATTTACGCCGATGTGGCACACATAAAAAAGAGGAACAAATAACGAAAGTGAGGAATCTGAAAGTGAGGTTTGACCAGAGCACCTTGAACACATACTTAGGGTTGGAGGATGTTGAGTCGGTATAATACTTGGAAAAGCTGGCTATGGGCGATGCAACTCGCTCATGGCTAGTGAGATTCTGGCAGCTCCGGGACCACCACCATGGATCACAGAAGGGGTTCTATTTCAGCGGAACACCCTAAATTTTGAGGCAAAGGGATGGCAGAAGTTTGTGTGTAGAAGAATAGAACTGTGCCAGAATGACACAAGTCTCCCAATCCTCGGGGTAGTGCTAGTCGCCTCTATCATTGCTAGGTACCCAATCAATGTGGGTGTCGTGATATCGGCCAACATGTCTTTGGTTGGCAGACAAGGTGACAGTTCCTACCCGTATCCCAACACTATCACGGAGTACCTTACGGATGGGGGCGTGGAGCCAAAGAATTTTGACACAAAGGTTCGGGCAAAGAAGCCTTTCACTTTGTATTCTCTAAAGGCCCCGAGAAACCCGAAGAATAAGGGTCAGTCAACTACTATCGTGGGCCAGTCTGAGAGCCTTCGGTGGTAGCGGCAGAGTCAGCAGACATTCCTTCCACTTCAACAATGCCTTCTACCAGTGAAGTTGTCATGCCTCCACCTATTTCTTCATGGACTTCAGCATCAGTTCCTTCCACCTCGACTTTCAGGCCGGTGCCTATGCCCGCTCATCAACTATCTGTGATGAGAGTCTCCCAGACGATGGCAAGCCTCAATAACTAGATGCATACAACTATTGCAAAGCTATCTGACTTATCCAGTGTTGTTGCAGCCCAGACATCTACCCAGGCACCCCAGATTCCTCCAACTGTGGAGGATACATTGAAGAAGATTTTGGAGAACCAGCAGACCATCATGAACACTTTGGTAGCACATGGAGCAGTAATTGAGGAGTTTGGGAAGCAGGTAAAGAAGATGAAGAAATATCAGGCATCCAAGAAATCTGTAGACAGACTGAGGAGAGAGGTGACCATGACATCAACTGCTGGGGACCTTCCATTTGATATGTTGATGGCGACAGATCCAGCAGCACCAGTAGATCCAATAGCACCATCAACACCAATGGCACCAGCTGGTCAGTCTGAGGAGCCAAACCTGGCAGGCGACACTACTGAGGCGGTGCAACAGATGTTCACCAACCCAGCTAGGCCCAAAGCCGAGGATGATGAGATTCAGTTAGAGGAGGCTGAGGGCGGTGACGCTGCTATGGACACAGAGATGTCTAAGTCCACATAGGGAGTCTTCTTTACTCTTACCATTCCTTATTCTTATTTTGTTAAGTTAGGGACAATGCTTATTTTTATTCATGGGTGGATTTTATTTGATATTTGGATGATTTGACATTTGGTTTGTAATAACTGATAATATTTTCTTTTTTCTTTTTATTATGTATATATTATTTTCTCTCTCTCTCTCTATTGATGTATATATTTTCTCTTTTCCTCTCTCATTATTTATATTCATTTATGCTTTCAGTAGCTTGCTTTGTAGCTTTTTATTTTTTTCTTATTAGTTAATGTTTAATTCAGTAGCTTCTTATTTAGTTTAATAGCTTCTTTTTAATCTAGTAGTTTCTTCTTATGTTTAAGTGGTCAATAAGCCTTTCGTTTTCTTAATGCAACGGTTCTTTCCAAAGGTAGTTTCTGTGTGAAATGGGTGACTCTTCCCAATGATGGATGACATGACAACCTTCTTAAGGGATTGAGTCTGTTTTTGGTGTTTAGGTAAGAATAGTAGTAATAATGAATAAAAGACCTAATTGAGTCAGACTCGAAAAGTCAAACATGTTTCACTTGGTACCAACACACTTGCCCCGAATATGTTTCGAGGAAAAATATTAAGTTTTACTTGGCTTGAGAAGTTATTGTAGGCTCTCCTTGACCTGCTTGAAATTTTCCATGGCCCACCAATGTTGTTATCCCTAGTCAAAAACTTTTTTTTTCATGTGATAACCATGTTACAAGCTTTTACCCGTCTTGTTGTGACCCTCTCTTGGCACCCGATCTTTCCTTAACACTCTTAAGAAATAATTGGCTAAAAGCAGAAGTTTGGGGAGAGACGAGGAGATTGAAAAAGGTATCAAGGCATAAAAATAGAAAAGAAATGAAGAAAAGTAAAGAAAGAACAAAAAGAAAGTGAATAAGTTGAAGAGTTGAAGGAATTCAAAGAAAAGTAATGATGCAAAGCATGGAGAAAATAAAGAAGTAGAAAATGAATATCATGACCAAGAAAGAGTGATGTTAAGTCTCTCTAGCTCCCCTAAGGAAAAAGAAAATGCCTCAAAGAGTTAGCAAAACATGAGCCGATAAAAGAAAATGGAGTGCTTAAGGAAAGATGAACCCGTTCTATTACAACGTATCCACCTTAGTCCAAAAGACTTCATTGCAATCCGAAAAAGACCTGCGTTATTTCAAGCCGAGTGAACTTACATAGTGGTGATATACATGAGGGGTAAGCATATGGTACTTATAGTCGTACTTGTGACATTCTTTTGAAAGAGGAGCGAACCTTTCACAAATCTTTGAATTGAGTGCTACATTCTTAAATGAGATATGCTAGTAGAGAGTAAATGAGGAGGAGTTTGGGATCCACAATGACCTACATGAAAGAGCAAGCTTCCTTGGTGAATAAAGTCAAATCTTGATGCCCAAGTGTCACATTAGAACTATTTGTGCTTAAAAGATCAAATCATTGCCTTGTTGATAATTCATAAGCGTTGTGGGTAATTATTGGCCCCAA
Organism: Nicotiana undulata; assembly: GCA_005239495.1. Taxonomy (NCBI): domain Eukaryota; kingdom Viridiplantae; phylum Streptophyta; class Magnoliopsida; order Solanales; family Solanaceae; genus Nicotiana; species Nicotiana undulata. Next base: position 53,550 of record ML291896.1, read on the forward strand.
TTGATGTGTGATTGATGCATCTTTGATTAGCTGGAATAGCTCTTAACTTGTGGAGGTGGGAATTACCTTATTTGCTTGAGGACAAGCAAAAGCTTAAGTTTGGGGGAGTTGATAAGTGGGGATTTTGACTACTTATTAGCGCCTTTTAGCTTAGTCCAAAAGTGTTTAATTCTGTTCCCGAAAACTGATGAAATATGCTTAATTGCATGAATATTGGAAAATGAGCCTCCGAGACAAAATCTAACTCAAGAAGGAGTGATTTGAACACAAGGACAAAAACAGACATAGAAGCTTAAAGTGTGAACCGCATAATATCATCTGCGGTCGTAGATTGTGCAGAAGAACTTATCAGAGATATGTGAGAAGTGAGGTCCGCACATGAAATATGCCACTATAGAAGCAAGGCAAGATTAAAAGTTCAGAGAGCATGTATATCAAGTTCAACGCTGCAGAAGATCAGCTATTCAGCCACAGTTGCATTTATGCGGTCCGCAAAAGATTTATGTACGGCCGCACTCAGAAATGTGCGGACCGCAGAAAGAGAAGGATGCGGCCGCGGTTCAGAATTGTGTCGGCCGTAAGATTCCAATCCTGTCAAGCTGAAGCAAAGTGCGGACCGCACATGGAATTGTGCAGCCGCAGAACCTCTAAAAGGGCATTTTTGTCCAAAAATTCCAGCTCTGTATAAATAGAAGAGTTTCATTTTTTTAGGTCAAGTTTTGACATCAGCAGCTACAATAACCATTTTTCTTTACTCCCTTTAATAGTTTTTTCCATTTTGAGCTTTTTGAACATAGATTTCATTCTTTTAACTATAAATATGGGTTTAATTATCATTTCTTCTTCTATTTATTCTGTTTTAAGTATGAGTAGCTAGATTCTCACTAGGGTTATGACCCAACCCTAGAGTGTAAACCTAATGGGTGTTTGATTTATTGCTTGTTTATGATCGGGTGTTTATTATTTAGCAATAAAGTTTACAGCCCTAGGCCTTTTATATCATTTGAAAAACAATAAAAACAATTTCCTAGTTTCAATTCTTAGTTGTTAATCTTAGTTTAAATTAGACTTAGAAACAAACCAATTTTGTGGAAGTGCAATTTGAGATAATTCAAGCTCATTCACTATAGTATATACTTAAGTCTCATTCATAGATCCCTGTGGAAAATTGATCCCGACTCTTTGTTTGGTATTACTATTGCATCGACTGTTTCATAACATCAAATAGAGGTGTGACTTGGACGAGATCAGGTACGTGTTGTAAGGTCCACTCCTTGAACCGATGTAATGCTACCTGCAACTTTTCCAAGTATCTTTGCATTCGTTCTTCTCTTACCTCGGATGTTCCATTAACTTGGTTTACCACGAGGAGGGAATCGCACTTAGCTTCGTTCACCTCCGCCCCCAAGCTTTAGGCTAGTTCGAGACCTGCGATCATGGCCTCATATCCGGCCTCATTGTTAGTCAATTTCACAGTCATAATAGATTGTCTAACTACATTTTTGGCTAGTGGCTTCAACACTATGCCGAATCCGGACCCTTTCACATTCGAGACACCGTCCGTAAAGAGGGTCCAAATTCCCAAGGACGTCCCCAAGTTTACCAACAACTCTCGTTCTACCTCAGGTATTAGGGCTGGCATAAAGTCGACCACGAAATCTTCCAAAATTTGAGACTTGATGGATGTCGGGGGTCGATACTCAATATCGTACCCACTGATTTCCATGGCCCATTTGGTTAATCATCCCGAGAGTTTGGGTTTATGCATAATATTTCACAATGGGTAAGTTATCACAACACATATGGGGTGGCACTGGAAATACGATTTTAGTTTCCTAGAGGCGCTTAGCAAAGCGAGCGCCAGTTTTTCCAGGTTAGGTACCTAGTCTCGGTCTCACCTAAGGTCCTACTAACATTGTAGATTGGAAATTGCGTACCTTTTTCTTCTCGAACCAGGACTCCACTTACCACTATTTCTGATAGTACCAAGTACAAGTATAAATATTCATCTGCTTTAGGTTTATGAAGCAACGGTGGGCTCGATAAATACCATTTGAGTTCCTCTAAGGCCCGTTGACACTCCGGGGTCCACGAAAAGTCGTTCTTCTTCTTGAGTAGTGAGAAGAATCGGTTACTCTTATCCGAGGACTTCGAGATGAATCGTCCTAGGGCGGCTATGCATCTGGTTAATATTTACACTATGTTCACTCGACGATCATGATATCTTCGATGGAATTGATTTTTTTGGGTTTGATCTCGATTCCTCGATTGGATATCATGAACCCGAGGAATTTACCTAATCCGACTTCAAACGCACATTTCTCTGGGTTCAACTTCATATTGTACTTCTTCAAAATGCTGAAAGCTTCCTGTAAATGTTTTAAATGGTCTTTTGCTCGTAGGGACTTAAGCAACATGTCGTCAATATAAACCTCCATCGATTTTCCTATTTGTTCTTTAAACATCCGGTTTACTAGGAATTGATAAGTGGCACCGGATTTTTTAGTCTGAATGGCATCACGTTATAGCAGTACGTGACGTACTTAGTAATAAAGGAAGTTTTCTCCTAATCATCCGGGTCTATCCGTATTTGATTGTACCCGGAATAGGCATCGAGAAAGCTGAGGATCTCATGGCCGGAGTGGCATCGATCATGCGATCGATGTTGGGTAGAGGGAAGGAGTCCTTGGGACATGCTTTGTTGAAATCCTTATAATCTACACACATTCTTAATTTGCTCCCCTTTTTAGGAACTACCACTACATTTGCTAACCAATCCGGGTATTTAACCTCCCGAATGGACCCTACTTTAAGGAGTTTAGATACCTCGTCCTTGATTAAAGCATGCTTGACCTCGGACTAGGGCCTCCTTTTCTGCTTGATCGGATGAAAGGTCGGGTCCAGGCGTAGGTTGTGAGTGGCTATCTCCGATGAGATCCCTGTCATATCAATATGGGACCAAGCGAAACAATCTAGGTTAGCTATAAGAATTTGAATGAGATTTTTCCTCAGCTCGAAAGTTAACCCCGTGCCCAGGTATACCTTCTGATCGGGTAGGTGCTCGGTCAATATGACATGTTCCAACTCTTCAACCATTGATTTAGTATCTTCAGAGTCATCGGGACTATAAAATATTAGGGGACCCTGTAATCATCGTCTTCGTTAGTCCCCTACTTGTCCGGTTGGTTCGTGGTCGATATCAGTTATTGCTATTTGGCCTCTTGCTTTGCTCCCGAACATGGTTCCTTTGACGTCGCGAGTGTTGATATGGGAATCACTTCATCAACTACAAACATCTCTTTTGTGGATGGTTGTTCTCTGTAGATTTTCTTAATCCCTACCGACGTTGGGAATTTTAACACTTGGTGAAGACACGAGGGCACTGCCTTCATGTTGTGGATCCATGGCCTCCCGAACAGGGCATTATACCTCATGTCACCTTCGATCACATAAAACTTGGCCTCCTGGATGGTCCCGGCGACATTGACTGGTAATGTTATTTCCCCCTAGTGGTTTCACATGCCATGTTGAATCCGTTCAGAACTCGGACCGAGGGAACAATTTGATCTTGTAGACTGAGTTGTTCTATGACTCTCGATCGGATGATGTTGGCCGAGATATTTGGATCAATTAACACATGCTTAACTCAAGATTTATTTATTAGTATAGAAATTACTAGTGCATCGTTGTGAGGTTGCACGATCCCCGCGTCCTTGTCGTTGAAAGACAAGGTTCCTTCTGACATGTAATCTAGGATCTGTTTTTCCCTTGTGATGGAAACTTTGGTGCACTTCAACATTGGGCCTTGAGGTACATTGAATCCAATGATAATCATGTTAAGTTGGGGTTCTTTTGGTTTGGTCTTTTTGTTCGAATCCCTATTTCTGAAATGATTCTTGGCTCGATCGCTCAGAAAATCTCAAAGTTGTCCGTCGCTGAACAACTAGGCTTATTCCTCTGTCAACTGTCGGTAATTCTCTGTCACGTGGCCATGAGTTCCATGGTATTTTCACATCTGGTTAGGATCCCTTTGGGCTGGATCGGATTGTAAAGGTTGAGGCCATTTGGTACTTTGATGCGTCCGATAGCCAATACGATGGTAGTTGCATCAACATTAAAGTTATACTCTGATAACCTTGGCGCTTCTTTAGGTCTGATAGGCCAATCAAAATCGGTCTTGCTCATGAGTCCTTGAGGGCTCTGACCTCGATCACTTCTCCTTTCATTTCGCATAGAACTTCGCCCAGACCCACTACTTCGTCGATCTCCATTATATGGCTGGTACCGATCTCTATTTGACCTCGGTTCACAGTCAATATCTCTCTTGATTCTGTTGACGGATTTGACAGGATAAACGGACTCGGAAGGAGCCCCAAGTTGATCGTCTTCGACCTTGATCTTTGATTGATACCGGTTATGGACATCGGCCCAAGTAACAATCGGGTACTCTATCAGATTCTGCTTCAATTGTTGGTGAAGCCACCGAGCTTTGAACAATGAATCCTTGGGTGAAGGCTTGACTGTCCTAATCATTAGAGACCGACGGTAGGTCCATTCGTTCCATTTGGAATCGGGACATGAACTCTCTGAGCATTTCATTGTCCTTATGCCTTACTTTGAAAAGGTTCAACTTCCTGGTGTCGATCTTGATAGTCGCGGCGTGTGACTTCATGAATGAGTCTGCAAGCATAACAAATGAGTCAATAGAATTAGGTGGTAAATTGTGATGCCATATCATAGCTCCCTTCGATATGGTCTCTCCAAATTTCTTCAGCAAGACAGATTCGATCTCAATCATTCACTTTAATGCACACGTGTAAGAAGCAACATGCTCGTTCGGATCGGTCATTCCATTGTATTTAGGAATATCGAGCATGTGGAACTTCTTAGGGACTGGCTTGTGAGCCGCGCTTAGGGGAAAAGGTTTCTGCACGAACATTTTGGAGTCCAGGACTTTGAATATTGGCGGCGCTCCTGGGATTTGATCGACCCTGGAATTTTAAGTTTCCACCTTCTTTTGTTTGCCTCGATCTTCTTCTCTCCCGACTCATTCCGTTTTGTCAGTTCCTCGAGCATCTTCATGAGTACCGGTTTGGTCCCCGATGGCTCGGGCTCAATCCTACTTCGTGGGCGACTATGGTTGTGGAGTTTGGCTATCGATGCTTGTTAAGCCTGTAACATTTTGAAGATCACCTGCAAGTTTATTCCACCATATTCGTCGTCGTCTGTGCTTTGAGTAGCCGATCGAACATCCCTATGGACGTTGTCCTTAGGATCGGTGGGCAAATTTGCATTGATGGACACATGTGAATGGATGTCGATTGGATTTGCAGTCGCGACTATATCGAGATCGACCGGGGGCACGTCGTTCCTGGGTGATACATATCATTTTCGTTGTGGTGGCCGAAATCATTGTCAACGTGCAGTGGTGCTGATTAGGAGTTCGATATTTTTATCCTGAAATCAAAGACACTCCAAATAAAAAGTGTAAAATAGTGTGTGTTATGAAAATTTGTATCAAATAACCACTATTATCCTTAGCCCACGGTGGGCACCAAACTGTTAACCCTCAAAATCGGATAACAATTGAATTTATAAGTGGTATTAAGAATATGTGGATTAATAGACACAAAGTACCAAGTTAAATTGAAATTGTAAATAAGGTATGATAAAGTAAGTTAAAACTACATGAATTGGACAGTAACAACCTTGGGAGGAGGATCCTCCTAGAACAGGATGCACATCGATCACAGTATCAAGACATAGTTAAAATAGAGCTTTAAAGAGAAAATAATAGTATATTGCTTCTGAGTGAATGTTACAATTCCTATTACAAATAATCGGACCCCCTTTATATAGTAGGGGAGTCCTACTTTAGGTACAATTCTATAAAAGGTAGAAAATTCCATGATTTGCTAATTAGCCGGTTTCTCATTGACACGTGTCGACATTCCCGTCGTGATACTCAACCGGTTACGGATAATTCGGCCTTCTGTTATTTGGTCTGACAATATTCCCTCGAGCTCATTCGGGGTCAGGGTTGGTTCCGAGGTCACGGACTCGATTACTTTGAAGATAGGCACTCTGACCTCGAGCCCTAGTTCGACGGAACCCGAGATCGATCTTCAACCGTTCATGTTTCAATCCCGATCTTCCATTCAATAGGCGAGCCCGATTTCGACCGTATACAAATTTAGAATCAAATATGTTGCAAAAATTTGTTCTTTATTTGTATAACAATTTTAAAGGCATTTAAGTATTATCATCACTTTTTCTTATTAGTTTCAACACTTTTATCCAAACACGTAACTGCTTATTTACAAAATCAGCTTCAGCACTTAAAAGTGTTTTTCAACACTCGATGCTTATCCGCTACTTTCGATCAGCTTAGCCAAACAAGCTCTAGATGCCCTCCTATACTAACAAAAATTAGTTATAGGTACCCACCGTTATACTACTTTTTGCTTTCTACCCTATCATTATTTGTTTTAATATTTCTACCCCTATATCTTACAAACTCATTCATAAGGACACGTGGCACCATTTTAAATCACCTAACCATTTACCCTCTAACTCACCCACTCGAATAGCCTATGAACCATATAAGGGGGTACCTTATTGCCATCCTCTTTGTTTACCCGTAAAATAATATCGTAGAATTTATAGCGTAGTTTATAGACAAGTGAATCGATTTGACCCAAAAATAGCAAGTAAATAAGAACAAAAATAAGATTATGATTAAAGAAAATACGAACCTGACTAGGAATTTCCGGTGGCGAAATTAAGAACAATATTCAAGAACAAAGACTAAGAGTGATGATATAAAATGAGATCAAAATATAGCCCTTTTTGTGTACAGAATATTTATTCCTGCAAATGATGCTAATTCCCCTATTTATAGCTTTATTTTAGGAGACAAGATCCCCAAAATCAAGCTCATCTTAAATGTGAATAAAATCTTCATTGATGGCTGCATAACGGTAGGCTATAAATGTAGATATTCTCTGTAATGGATGCACCTTGAATGCTATCTGATGTCATTATTTTGAACCTTTATTATCGGTTACTCTATATTCGGGATTCATCCAGCACTGATCACATGCCTCATCCTGTGCTAGTTGTTTGTTGACTCACGTCCCACTTGTCTTTAGTTCCACATGCGATTTGATCATTCGATCAACTGTCACTAATCAATTTTACCTCATATATATAGACCCCCTACTTTCCGGTGATGACACTCAATGTTACCGAAAAGTAGATAAGATTTCTTTTCTTGGTGGGAAAGTTCTTGAACGGCCTCTGACACTTGAAAGGACGCACGTCTTCACGCATTTAATGACCCGCACTTGTGTTGTTCCGTGATTCAACCAATATTTTTGCCAGTTTTTTAGGTAATTATGACCACGATTTTTGCCTTCTATAACTTTCCCACTACTCCCTATTTTTACCATTACTTTCACAACTTCCTCTTCTTCTTTAGCTTACCTTAAAACCCTACTTGCAAACTTCCACTTTCTCTGTTAAATTTTTCTTAACAAATTTCTTAGTACTTACAATCATGTCTTCTAGCACCGCTGCCTTCGGAAATTCTGGTCTTCTTTTCGGTGGAGGCCCAAATAAGAGGAAAACAAATGAGACCGATGTTGAGAGGGAACCTCCTACCGTAAACACCATCATACCTCTTCATCTTAGCACAGAATCTGACCTTCAAGAACAAAAAGAACATATGAATCCTAAAAGTGACAAATTATGGCTTGTGTCACGCCCCAAAATCCCACCTCCGGGCCATGACTGCGTCTAACGTTGAACCCGCTAGACAAGCCAACGTTTGAAGTAAATAAAACTCATTAACACAAAATACGAACAAGATAACTAAGGCTTCGATGGCCCCCATATGAAACTTAGCAAATAACCAAAATATAACATAGCACTTTTCGAAATAAAACCCATAACAAATCCCAGAATTGGTATCACATACTCACGGACTATCTAAGTGATTACTACAACAAAAGGTCTGAAATAAGTACA
>ML291898.1:0-13332 GCA_005239495.1 Nicotiana undulata
TTTAGATAGTTCGTGAGGTTGTGACACCCCGGTTTTGGGATTTTTGCGATGTTATTGTCTTTACCCTTTCATTATGCGTTTTTGAAGTATTATTATTTTTTTGCTATAAAACTTTTGAGGTAATTTGGGATGTTTCAGTAAAGGTTGAAAGTAAATGAATTCGAGATATTCCAGTAAAGGTTTGAAGGTTAACGTGGCGATGTTGGAGGAGCAAGTTGGGAACTTGGAGGTAGAGCTGTCAGTATTGAACGAGCAGATCGTACTCTTGAAGGACGAGAAAGAACAAGTGGCCCACCCATCTACTTCTCAAGCTTCTGCTGATGCGAATGTATCGCATGAGCTGTACGAGATGTGGGTTCATGCTGAGGCTCATCTTGACATATACAAGTCTTTGACAGCTGCTGGGAAGGTCTCCGAAGAGGAACTTAACGATGTTCGTGTTAAGGCGTGTGTGGCTATGCGCCTGATACGACCGGCGGGGAAGATGATGAAGATACCGTGGATGGGCTTGCCTCTGATCCTTGGTATGATGAAGAATATGTTGATGGGGACGACGCAGCGTAAATCCCTTTGTATTTAATTTTCGGTTATTTTGTTACTTTTGTGAGGGCGTACTCGCCGCCTTTGTAAAAAACGATTAATGTAAAATTTGGATTTGTGTTTTCTTGTATTCTGTTGTGATGTTGTTCTCATAAGGCTGATCATAGACTGACTTGGGTCAATCTTTGGGAAGACGCATGATAGTTCGAGCGGCATTGAATATAAGTAATTCAAGCGAGGTCGAATGTAAGTAATTCGAGCGTGGTCGAATGTAAGTAATTCGAGCGTGGTCGAATGTAAGTATTTCGAGCGAGGTCGAATGTAAGTATTTTGAGCGAAGTCGAATGTAAGTAATTCGAGCGAGGTCGAATGTAAGTAATTCGAGCGAGGTCGAATGTAATTATTCGAGCGGGATCGAATGTAAGTAATTCGAGCGGGATAGAATGTAAGTAATTCGAGCGGGGTCGAATGTAAGTAATTCGAGCGGGGTCGAATGTAAGTAATTCGAGCTGGGTCGAATGTAAGTAATTCGAGCGAGGTCGAATGTAAGTAATTCGAGCGGGGTCGAATGTAAGTAATTCGAGCTGGGTCGAATGTAAGTAATTCGAGCGAGGTCGAATGTAAGTAATTCGAGCGGGGTCGAATGTAAGTAATTCGAGCTGGGTCGAATGTAAGTAATTCGAGCGAGGTCGAATGTAAGTAATTCGAGCGGGGTCGAATGTAAGTAATTCGAGCTGGGTCGAATGTAAGTAATTTGAGCGAGGTCGAATGTAAGTAATTCGAGCGAGGTCGAATGTAAGTAATGCAAGCGAGGTCGAATGTAAGTATTCGAGCGAGGTCGAATGTAAGTATTCGAGCGAGGTCGAATGTAAGTATTCGAGTGAGATCGAATGTAAGTAATTCGAGCGAGGTCGAACCTAAGTAATTCGAGCGAGGTCGAATGTAAGTAATTCGAGCGAGGTCGAATGTAAGTATTCGAGCAAGGTCAAATGTAAGTATTAGAGCAAGGTCGAATGTAAGTATTCGAGCAAGGTCTAATGTAAGTATTCGAGTGAAGTCGAATGTAAGTATTCGAGCGAGGTAGAATGTAAGTGTAGAATGTAGGAAGTAGAGCAGTTGGAGTTGTGCGAAAAATGTTGCATGTTGCTTTGTTTATTCATTTCATTGGATAATATTACATACTTTGGTCAATACATACATTTGAAAAGTTCTCCGTCTACCTAGTCCCTTCATCGGTCTGCTTGGAGTAGTCGATAGGTGGAGCGATGAATAACAAAATTGAACTTCGAGGCGCCCCCTTCATCGCCTCATTAAAAACCTCTTCAGCAAAAACCCAACTGGGGGTAAAAATCCAAGTGAGGAAAAAAGAGTACGACTTAGAGGGCGTCTTTTTTCAGAAGTTGAAGTATTTGAGGTGGGCGACGTTCCAATTGTTTGGTATCAGCTTTCCTGCCATCGTCTCTAGTTGGAATGACCTTTTGTTAACTGCTGTTGTGATTTTGAATGGTCCGTCCTAGTTGGTTCCTAGTTTGACCTCTTTTGGGTCTTTGCTTGCATGTGTTTTGGCTTTGAGCACGTAGTCCCCGACTTTGAGTGGTCTGATTTTGGCCTTTTTGTTGTAGTATTGTTCTGCTTGCTGTTTTTGGGAGATCATTCTTATGTACGCCATATCTCTTCGCTTTTCTACCTCGTCGAGGTCTTGCTTCCTGTTCTCGTTGTTGCTTGGTCTGCTTTCATTGGAGTATCTCAGGCTCGGTTCCCCGACCTCGACCGGTATGACTGCATCAGTGTTGTAGACCAATGAGTATGGAGTTTCTCTTGTGCTTGTCGTTGGCGTGGTGCGGTATGCCCATAGCACCTCTGGTAGCAGTTCTAGCCACAGTCCCTTGGCGTCTTCAAGTTTCTTTTTCATGATGTTTAATATTGTCTTGTTGGAGGATTCGCTTGACCATTTCCTACGGGATGATATGGCGTGGAGAGTATTCGCTTGATGTGCCACTTTTTAAAAAGTTCAACGGTCTTTTTCCCGGTGAACTATGGTCCGTTATCACAACTGATTTTCTTGGGGATGCTGAAATGACATATGATGTTGCTCCATATGAATGTGATGACCTATTGCTCGCGTATTTGGGCGAAAGCACCTGTTTCTACCCATTCGGAAAAGTAGTCAGTCAAAATTAAAGGGAAACGTACATTACCTGGACCTGCTGGGAGTGGTCCTACGATGTCCATTCCCCATTTTATGAATGTCCAGGGAGACGTGACTTAATGGAGGTGTCCGCACACTTGGTGTATCATAGGGGCGTACTTATGACATTGTTAGAATTTTTTGACGAAGTCGGCGGCTTCTTTTTTCATGGTGGGCCAATAATAGCCAGCTCGTATGAGGTACCTGACAAGGGCTCGGTTGCCGATATGGGCACCGCAGTGGCCTTCGTGTACTTCCTCGAGTCCTCGTCTTGTTTGGTTTGGTCCCCAGCATTTCTTCAAGGGGACGCCGAACGTCCTTTTGTATAACTCGTTGTCGATGATGTTGTACCTAGTTGTCTGCGTTCAAAGCTTTCTGGCTTTTTTTTGTCTGGTGGAAGTGTTCCCTCCTGCAAGTAGGTTATAATACGTTTACGCCAGTCACCTTAAGTTGATCTATCGACAAGTGGAGTAATGTGACGACGTTCCCCTTTCCATTTATGCTTTTTTGTTGTTGCTGCTAATTTGACGAGGTCGTCTGCCTTGGTATTTGAGCTCGAGGTATTTGATCAAATTGACATTAGTCGAATTCTGGCAGCAATTTATGGATTTCCTTTTGGTACTTTTGTAGCCTTTGCTCCTTGATTTGGTAATCCATGTGACTTGGTTGACGACGAGTTATGAGTCACATTGAAGGACAACCCGTCGTGCTCCATATTTGAGACCCGTCGTGCTCTATACTCGGCCTCATTGTTAGTCATATCGGGGCATCATATGGACTAGAGGATGACTTCGCCAGTTGGAACTTCGAGTACGAGTCTAGTCCCGCACCTGACGCGTTAGAAGCGTCGTGGGTGTATAAGACCCGTAGGTCGGGTAGGTGGAGAGCAGCACGAGAAGCTTCCTGCTCGACTTTAGGCATTATCTTGGCGCTGAAGTCGGCGACGAAGTTGGCTAGTACTTGCAACTTTATAGTTGTTCGCGGTTGATATGTGATATCATGTTCGCTTAGCTCAATGGACCATTTGGACAATCTTTCTGATAGTTAATACTTCTAAGGGGGAAGGTCGTGACCACCGATATGGGATGACACTGAAAATAAGGTCTAAGCTTTCGTGAATCTATGACCAGTTCCAGAGTCAGCTTTTCGAGGTAGGGATACCTTGTTTCGGCATCGACCAGGGTTATACTAATATAATAAATTGGGGATTGCGTACCTTTGTTTTCACGGACTAGTACTTCACTTACCACTACTTCTGATACGGCCAAATACACCGGGAGGCGCTCGCCTGGTTCAGCTTTGGCGAACAGTGGAGGCGAGGTCAAATATGCCTTTAGCTCTCTTAAGGCTTCACGTATTCCGAGTTCCACTGGAGTCCGTTGTCTTTTTTTAGGACGTTGAAAAATTTACGGCATCTGTCGGAGGATTGCGAGATAAATCTTGACAGGGCGGCTATACGGTCAGTTAGTTTTTACACCTGTTTCTTGCTGGTAAGTAGTTCAAGTATTCCTTCAATAGCTTTGATTTGGTCGGGGTTGACTTTTAGGCCTCTTTGCGACACCAGGAAACCGAGGAACTTGCCCGAGGTTACGCCGAAGGCGCACTTCTCTGGGTTTAGCTTCATTCCGTAGTGTCGTAGTATGTCGAAGGCTTTTTCAGGTGATCGATGTGATCTTCTTTCCTTTTGGATTTTACCAACACATCGTCTATGTATACTTTCATTGTTTTGCCGATCTGGTCTTTGAACATCTTGGTGACCAGTCTTTGATAGGTTGCTCCCGCATTCTTCAACCCAAATGGAATGACTCTATAGCAATACGTCCCTTGGTGAGTTATGAAAGTGGTCTTTTCCAGGTTTTCCTCCTCCATGAGGATCTGGTTGCACCCCGAATAGGCGTCCAAGAAGCTTAGAAGCTCGTGTCCCGTCGTTGCATCGATGAGTTGGTCGATGTGCGGCAGCGGAAAAGAGTCTTTTGGGCATGCTTTGTTTAGGTCTGTGAAATCTACACACATGTGCCACTTCCCATTTTTATTCTTTACCATGACCACATTGGCGACCGTTTGGGGGTATTTGGATTCTCTGATGAAGCCGTTGGCGAGTAGTTTTTCTACCTCCTCGCGGACTGCTTCGTTGATTGCGGCGTTGAATTTTCTTCTCATTTGCCGTACTGGTGGGTAGAGTGGATATACATTCAATTTATTTGTAGCGATATCCTTCGAGATACCTGGCATATCTGCATGGGAGAAAGCGAATAGGTCTTCATTGTTAGTTAGAAATTTATGAAATTTACCGACTTCGGAGAGTTTGTGGACGATATAAGTCTTTTTTCTTATGTCATTTTTATCTATTTGAACAGGGTCGAGGTCTTCTACCGTTGACCACGCGGCCTCCACGATGTCAGGGGTCCTTATTACATCATTTTGCTTGTCGGATTTGGTCCCCGACTTTGGTAATTGCTATGTTTCTGAGCTTGTTCCCTTCAACTACTGAGTGTTTGTACAGTTTTGGGCGATGCGGTAGCATTCATGGGTCGTGCACTGTTCACTTCGAATGCTGAATATCCCCTACTGGGTAGGGAACTTGATCACTTGATACATGCTAGAGGAATGGCTCTCATGGCGTGTATCCATGGCCGCCCTATGATGGCGTTGTAGGATGTGTCCTGGTTCATGATATAGAACTTTGTCTCCAAGGTGACTCCCCCGGCCAAAACGGGCAGCGTTATTTCTCCTAAAGTTCTTTCAACTGAATTGTTAAACCTTGTCAGTGTTATGCAGCGTGGTACTATCTTATCCTCGAGTCTCATTTGGGCGAGAACTCGAGGGTGGATAATACACGTGCCGCTCCCATCGCCGACCATTATTATTTTTACGTCAGTATCTACAATTCGTAAGGTAATAACAAGAGCATCAAGGTGATGGAAAGCCAAATCGTGGGTATCTGACTTATCTAAGATGATATTGTCTTCGAGGTCGTCGTACCGTTCGTGTGTGATTGAACGCTTCAGTTTATGCGTCGTAGTGAACTTTACATGGTTGATTGCGGCTTCATCACCCTCGCCGATGATCATTTGGATGGTGCGGGCAGAGGAGGGTGTCTTTGGGGGGCCTTGATGTTGTTCTCGTCCTCGTTCGAAGTTGGCTCTCCCGCGGTCGCTCATCAACTCTTATAAATGTCCTTGATTGAGAATGTTCACCACTTTTTGTGGCAATGTTATGCAGTCTTCGGTCTTGTTACCTCGCTCCTAGTGGAACTCGCAAAGAGCATTCGACCTTCTGGTGTTTGGGTCGTATTTTATCTTCTGCGACCACTTCACCTTCGGGCCGAGCTTCTCTAGTTCTTACACTATCTCTGAAGGGGAAACACAAAAATTGTGAGTAGATAAGAGGGGAAACATACCTCTCTCGTTTCGTTGAGTCCCTGTGTTTAGCCTGGACGTCCCTTCTGCGTGGCGAGGAGATGGTGGGATAGATGTTCTGACATAAGGTTGGTGCTTGTCCCTGTTGGGGCGTGGGCCTAATTGATCTCTTCGGGCATCACTGCAGAGATCTCGCCTCGACTCCGTTTGGACTGACGTTAGCTGTTGGGTTGGATCGTTGAGGTCTTCCTCATCTGCTCGAACCTCGGCGCAATAAGCATTGTGGATTTCTTCCCAGGTGGTGGGAGGGTATTTCATAAGTCTGCTCAGCAATTTTTTGGTCGCTCTCAACCCGTTCCTGTTCAGCCCATTTTGGAAGGCCACCACGACCATCCCTTCAAATACATTTGGCAAGCTCATTCTGACCTTGCTGAATCGGGTGAGGAAGTCCTTGAGTCCCTCGCCAGGCGACTGTCTAACGGTGAATATATTATTCACCCTAGCCTCTGCTTTCTTGGCTCCAGCGTGGGCAGTTACAAACTTGTTGGCCATTTCCTCAAACGTTGTTATTGATTGTGCTGGTAATTGTGAGTACCACGTCAAGGCTCCCCCTGTTAGGGTTTCGCCGAACTTCTTTAGCAATACTTACGGTACATGTTCCTTTGAGAGGTCGTTGCCTTTCACTGTTGTGACATAGTGAATTATGTGGTCTTCATGGTTCGTCGTGTCGTCATATATTCTCAAATACGACGGCATTTTGAAGGTTTTGGGTATGGGGTGTGGGGGCTTCTTCTTTGCTGTATGGTTGTTCGACGAACCGGCCGACATCCCGTTTGGGCAGGAGTTTTGGGGCACCGAGTATCTTGTCGACCCTTTTCTGGTGTTCTTTCATCTGGTCTCGTAGTGTCTTATTTTCATTTTCCATTTCTTCCATCTTCTTTAGTATAGTTGCGAGTGCATTATTGCCTGCATCAACAGTGGTTTTAGTGTTACTTGTTGGGCGGGGAGCTGGTTGTTCGTTAATGGTTGCTGCATCCGCTTGTCTGGCGTTTTGAGTTGCTCCCTGGGTTGGTTTGTCCAGGAAGTTGCTCAGTGTACTTGCTAGCCATTCTTCTAGTAGTTTCTTTACTACATGTGGGGCTTCCTCGGTTGTGGACGTGGAAGTCTCCCTTTCTCGAGTGACTGTCACACTTCCATGAGGGGGAGGTGAACCGCTCTGTCCTGGCGTGGCGTTTGGTGTCACATTTTCTTATCCTCCACCACCAACCCCGTTGATAGTGCTCATAAGGTTGGTGGTGACATCTGCTATGGGTTTTAGCGTTTCTTCTCCTTTTTCTGCCATTGTTAGTTCGTGTGAACGAAAAAAGATGACTGTTGTACGTGTGTTTTTTAGATCTGACAGAAACTATAGATTTTAACTAGAAAATCTCCACAGACGGCGCCAAATTATTTTACCAAAAACGTGTTAATCCCTTTTTAAATGAGTTAGTGAAGGAGATGAATGATTAATCCTAGTTAATCTTAATCGCTGTTAGATATGTGAATCAGACGATGAATGGAATGAATCTAGACGCCGCAATAGTAAATGCAGGACAAAGATGCGAATGATGATTGATAATGAATACACGAGTGAGTGTGCGGATCAAATGCATGCAATGGCAATAAATGTAATAATAAAGGATATCTCGCCCGAAATATTAAATGGTTAGAGTCAATCAGCTCTTTGTCAGCAACGTTGATGATAGAAAACGTGGGTGGAATACAAGATTCTTGGATCTTGTATATGAAAAGGTGTCTTCGAACTCGAGAATCAATAGAAAAGACAAATTTTGTATATTCCTCAATAGTCAATGTTACCAAATGTTCTTTCAGAAGATTTCAGATCCCCTTTTTATCTTCTTTTTTTCCTATATATAGGGAACATTCTTTTAAAACCCTAGCAAAGTACAAATGAGAGAATATCCTAACTTCCTGACCTAGACCTATTTTACCGCTACCGTCCATTATTCTGTTCGACCTAACGTCGACCTTTCTTGAGAGAGGCTTTTCGTCACTAAACATTGGTCGTCTTAGACTTGGACCTCGACCAACGAAGTCATTATATTTGATCCAAATTTAGACCAATACAGTAGTATACTACAATTCTCATCATCTTGCTTAAACGGGGGAAGTTTCCTACGTTAGTTACTCCGTTCGCATTCACAAACTTCACTTCTCTTTTGCTTCATTCAATGCATAGGACTGATAGGAGGCCTATTTAAACAACAGTGAGCGCGATGCTTTAGGCTGCATCTTTTATTTTCAATAACACACATTAGGTTAAGCGCATAATGGCGGAACCACTTGCTTCTTTGATTTCCAAGAAAATTATCAAACCCTCTATTCCCACTAGTCTTTCTCATAGGTCAGATCACAAACTTTCCTCCGTTGATCAGATTTGTCATTGTTATATTCCCTTTGCATTTTTCTACCCAAAAACTGGCAATGACATATGCATGGATTCAAATGAACATTCCCACGTAACGCTACTTCTTGAGAAATCCTTTTCTAAAGCACTTTCATTATATTATCCATATGCTGGAAGAATGAAGGATAGTTCCTGTATTGATTGCGACGACACAGGAGTTGAATTCATCAGTGTTCGTGTCCATTGTCCTATGTCCAAAATTCTTAGACACTCTAACACAGGAGCTGAAAATGTAGTTTTTCCAAAACGTAAACCTTGGGTCCACCGAGACGAAGAATATTTAGCTATGGCTCAGGTAAGCCATTTTGATTGTGGAGGAATAGCAATTGGTGGATGCTTATCACACATGATCGGAGATGGTTGCACTGCTAGCAATTCCTTTTACAATTGGAGAGTTTTAAGCCGTGATATAAATGCAAGTATGCAACACTATCATCTCCTCACTTTGTTGAAGACTCCATCTACCCACAATCTAATATTAATCCTCCTGGTGTACTATCAACTATCAAGTTTGAAGAATCATTTGGATATCTAGGAAAGAGATTTGTGTTCCCAGCTGCTAAAATAAATGCCCTCAAAGCCAAAATTGCTCATGAATCGGAAGTCCAAAATCCAACTCGAAATGAAGTTGTGAGCGCACTTGTTTACAAATGTGCTGTGGCTGAACGAAGAACGAATTTTGGTTCATTTAAGCCATCTTCCTTGTTTCATGTGGCAGATATGCGCCAAAGGCTCAACCCATCTTTGTCACCTGATGCTTCTGGAAATATTGTATCTGGATTTTCTGTGCAAACAACCGATGAAAGGGACATCAATTGTCCAAGATTGGTTAGTGAAATGAGGAAGGAAAAAGAGAAACTTGTGGACAATAGCTTTAACACTCCTACAATATCTTCATAAATAATTAGATATAAGCTAATATCCTGCAGGTTTACTTGAAACGTAATTAAGTAAATTTAGGCCAAATTACAATTCGTGATCAAGTGAACACAGGGTTTTATAGATTCAACTCTACTGCCTGAAATATGATCTTCATAAACAGCAAAACATGTCAATCGCCTAGAAGTTGAATCTTTAGGTCTATGCTAGTTTGTTGTGCAAAGTATTCGAACAATGAGCTTACTGCTCAGCATCTGCAACACGCACTCTGTAACGTTCTGCCAACCGTGTAGCGACTCTGTTGCTAACAACACTTTCTATGATTTCAAACTTCTTATAGCTTGCATTCAAGGTCTCCATCTGTTTCTTCGAAAGATTTTCTTCCTCCTCCAGTTGATGCTACATAGAGAAAATGAACTTCTAACATCAGGAATACTTAAATGTGAGATATACACTGCAACTAAAAACGAATGTTTACCTTGAGCAAAAACTTGGATTCCTCTGCCTGTTTTCTAACCGTAAGCTTGATTTTGTTGGCCACCTCAAAATCTGGATCGCTAGAGTCCAACCATCGGCATACTATCTTACTACCAGGTTTTCTAGGACGGTCATCAAACATCTCTGCTTCAGCAGCACGTGCCCTGACTGGCCTTGGCATACCACATATCATAAACGGGGAATTGCTTAACTCAGAGATAATAGTTTTCGCCTGGTTTGCATTTTCCACCTCAACCAATGCAGCTTGTCCAATGTTCTTTGGTTCAAGGTAGTTTGGGATAAACTTGACCTGACTGACATTCCCAAATTGATCAAGAGCAGCTTTAACAACAGCTTCAGTAGCCACAGGTGAAAGGTTGTCAATAAATATAGTACGTTTCACTTTCTCTCCAAAAGCAGCATACTCTTTATCTGAAGTTTCCATGACGAGTAACGCCAAATTTCACCTAAACACAAGCAATTCACCAGCATCTTAGAAAGAGAGGTAACTACAGTTTACATAATTTTGGTAGCATAACAAATTACTCATGAAACAAATATATCATCTTAGTGCTAATCACGCTGCAACCAACTTAATGCGATTAAAAAAGTATTATGTGTGTCCGTGTACACTGGCACGAGTTGCAGCACCTTGCTCGTGGCTGAAACGGTTAGCGCCAGTGTCCTCAGTTGTCTTCTCCAGTTATTTCTGCTCTTTTGGCCCAAGAGAAATGGCAGTCCCGAAGAAGGAAAGAGAGATAGAGAGACAGAGAGAGAGAGAGAGACTTTCTTCCTTGCTGGAGGGAAACCCTTTGAGGAAATCAAACATAGTGAAACAGTGTGGTTCAGCATAATCGGAGGAGAAGAGGATTGTCAAGCACAATAATAATAGTTGCATAAACAAAGCTTCAGACAGTGCTACTGCTGACATGTCTTATGACTAGCATCAGAGTAGATAGGTAGCAAATGGAGAAAAGATGCAAAAACCAAAAATGAGTAGCAATTCATAAGAAATTTCAACTCTATGGCAGATTTGTTTACGTTCAGGTTTACCAAGATAACAAGAGCAGTAGTAATCATTGGCGAGTTGGCAAACGATACAGCAGTGCTTGCCTGTGATATTGGAGAGATTCATAGACAATGGGAAAGAGTGAAAACTAGCTGTAAAATATACGAAAAATCCTATGAGCTATACAAGCCAGAGTGTGTAGCAGCAGTGTCTGTAAAAGCGTAGTTATGCGAGATAGGAGGTTAACCATGTCAAGACAAACTTGCTGGGAACTACTCTATTTCCTATTTACTTGAATTTGTCATAAGCAATTTCTCCTGGTGTTTTTCAAGGCCCGTGGACCTAAGATGAATTTTCTGGAAGAAAGATCAAATAATTCATGTACTTATCAATATGATCATACTTAATTCTGGATATGGACTTGATAGATATTCCATTGACAGAAGAAATTTCACTTGGTCTGACTGGAGGAAACACAGGGAAGTTTTCCAGGGTTGAACAATTTTAATCTCAGGTAATTTGAAAGAGAATATGCAAATACAAGAGTCTTACAGCAAAGACTTCTTTATGATCACTTCCCCATAATGCTGGATTCGATAGATAATCAAGAGACCTCTCAGATTAGAGAACATGCAGTTATGAAAGGAAGGGTCTGAAGACCAAGTAAAGAACAGGTTGGAGTCCTACCATGCAACGGGAAACACAGATATTGTGCTGGTCGTGATGCTGAAATAGGAAAGGGGATGTTCGAAAATGGAAGTAAATAAGTGTTTGAACGGGAAGAGACTAAACTCGAGATTCCAGGAAACTTAAGGACTCTCTACCTCTTGACATCGCAACTAAGTCCAAGAAGTAGACCAAAAGTATTTATCATGAAAATGCCGAACGGATACCTGGGCAGATTGGCATTAACAAAGGACATCATATGGCAACAAAAGTATAGAGCATGGTGCATCAAGGAAGCAGACAAAAACATTAGATTTTGTGTAGAATGGCAAATGCACACTATCGCTACTACAGTATCTTCAACTTGTTCAATAATGGTAGAACAATTAAGGACGCAAATAAGAATAAGAACGAAATCCTTTACTTTCATCACAATCTATTTTCTGACACTTAGTACTAGTGGCCAAAAGTGGAAGAAATTCATTTTACCAGGTGTACCAGAGTTATTGAAGCAGTAAATTCACGAGCAGGAGAAATGTTACGAAGGTCAGATGCCTTCACAATGGAGCTTATTTTAGAAATTTTGGCGATAGGTTAGAAAAACGTTCTGATAACCTTTTACTTTCAGGATAGATGCATCTTCAAGAAACGAGATGAGCTTAATTGAGCACCAGATTTCCACTCAATTAACTTAGTTGGAACTTGGAAGTATCTATGTCTACATCTATTAGATTAATCTTGTTCCGGTACCATCTTGGTACCAGTTTAATAAAAGACTTTACCAAAGCTGTTGTCTTTGATTTTAAAAGAAGTCATAGCCATATTGTATCGGATGCACAGAACATATTTGTGAAAGCCAGGAAGAGTCACTCTCAGCCCCAATACAAAATGAATATCTGGATGTGGATTGGAAGATGCGCTCCTAAAATAGCTAGTAAGCTGGATAGTGAAAAAGCACATAGTTATGTGAACTGGGAAAGGAGGGAAAAACAATGAATCATCTTCTATTTGCAAATTAAGGCGGTGAGCCGGTGAAAGATGTCTGGAATTTATTTTCTTTTATTTTCTTTCTGAAACTGATTGGACAATGTGCCTAAAGCAGTTATAGTCTTATAGAGTGTTCAACCACCTTGAGGTGCTTTTTATTTTTTTTTATTTTTATTTTTTGATAACCGAGAAATCCGTCTGGGCCGATCCTTTGGACCAACCGCAATCCTTCGAAAATCGGTGGATAATGGGCCCGCCCCTCTACCCTTCTCCACTTAAATACCAGGCTTTGCTTTGCATGGTGTGGGGGCTTGAACCTGTGACCTAAGACACAAATCCACCACCCTTTGCCACTTGAGCTAGGCCCTAGGGGCAACCACCTTGAGGTGCTTTGCCGAAGTTTCAAGAAATGTGTAAACTTAAGATTATAACAGATTAGCAAAATATCGTGATATAGGCAAGAAACATGAACAATCTAGATAGCCACAGAAGGAAGATTCGCAAAGCTATTATAGCCCTTGGTGCTTTCAATATAGTTGTGATTAAACTACTTTACTTATCAAAAAAAATATGACACAGGTGCAACTATTAATAACATTACTAACAAAGGAGTCTCCACTGTCTTTTTGTGCCTCGCGATTCAAAGGAACTTTTGTTTTTGTACCTTCGTCGACTCCTGCTATCTATTTCCCTTACTATCTTTCCTTGGCGAAAGAGAAACTAGTGTGTTTTTTTTTTTTTTTTTTAAGACGTTACTTCT
>ML291898.1:17095-47992 GCA_005239495.1 Nicotiana undulata
AATTAAAAAACAAACCAGCGGTCCCACCCCCACCCCCCAATTGTTAACGAAAAAAGTTCGAGTGGAGCCCACCGGTCTCACAAAAAGTATGGATTCTCGGTTCCACGTTCTAGCTAAGGCGTTATTTCGGAGTGGGTTGCTTATTTCGTCTCCAAATAACTAAATCTTCAATTTTTCAAAAACTAATCAAGGTATTCCGATTTAGCTTTTGTTAAAAACGTATAAAAAATGCATATTAGTTATTTTTAATGTGCTCTATGTTATTTTGTGATTGTTTTGCGATTTAACTAATTGTTATTTTTTATCCGGACTATAGTATCAGTGTGCTAAAAAAATTAGTAAAATAGAAAATTATTATTAGTTGTTAAAAAAATATTAATTAGTTACTTTTTATTGTGGTATATGTATTTTCGTGATTGTTTAGTGATTAAATTTATTTATTGGTTTTATCCAGTTTAGATTATTCATTTGCTAAAAGACTAGTAAAATAGATAAATTATTACTTTAGTTTCATGTAGTGGTATATTGTGGCCTAATGTAGTGCTCGTATTTGTAAGGTAATGCTTTTAGCATAGTAAATATAGTGCCCTTTAGAGTAGTATCCTTGTAGTTATTGAAATAACCATTTAAGTATCTCTAATACCCAAAAATACGTCAAATAAACTAATAGTTCTAACACAAACTCTCTCCAATTCTAGTCAACAAACGTAAGAAAATAATATGAGAAAACAACAATATTTGTCAAACTAAGTATTGTTATATGAATATTTAATAATTAAATTATGTACAATTATGAAATTATTATTTTAATTTTGTTATAGTAAAAAATAAGTGAGTATCAAATAAAAATATAAAATAATAAACTAACATCTAAACATATAAAATAATAAATTAACATATAAAATAACAGACCTGTTGAGCGATAAATCGAAAAACTTTTCTCATCATGAACACAAGAATTCAGGATACCTTGTTGCTACCGGGCCTCAAATATCGAGTCTGGAACCAAATGTGAATATTTAATAATTAAATCATTCATAGTTATGAAAATTAATTATTTATTTTTATTATAGTCAAAAATAGGTGAGGAACAAACAAAATATATAAAAATAATAGAACTAACATATAAAATAATAAAATTAACATATTAAAGTAACATATAAAATAAAAAATTATAATATCGAAAATATATCAACCTAATTAACAATATAGTAACAATAACATATAAAATTATAATATTGAAGGTATTGCAATATATTTAAGCAATGAAAAAGAAAAATAATGTAATTAATCTTGTTCAGTTTACAGTGGTTGTCATGGAGGTTCCGCATTTGCATCCCGGACCTTCCACAGTAGAGCTATTGTTGCTACAGGCCGAGCATAGGTCTTCCTACTTATGTAAGGGACGTTATTAGACCAGACGTTCCACGCCAGGAGAGTAGACGATATCTGTGACTTTCTTAGGGCCCACCATCTCCATTCATGTATAGTCAGACCCCTCCAGGATACAGATTTTTATAGGATTGTTGAGATCGGCCGGCTGCAGCTGAATTGGTCTTTTGATCACGGCTATGATAGAGCGGTGATGACCGGAGACGCACACATTCCATTTTACCATTGGCGAGGCTACTATCACGCTTCAGGATGTGGAGGTCATGTATGGGCTGCCGGATGATGGACACCCTATTGCAGCCGAATGCCATCATATGGTATACGGGTTTGCAGTACCTGGAGATGCTGCAGAGCTCACTGGTTTCCAAGCACCGAATGAGGCTGCATTTATTGGGGCTATTCGTCTGCAGTTGACGCACGTCCGGCAGCATTCGGAGGCAATGCACGCTGACATCACAGATGACACACCGGAGATTCATATTAAGCGGTACACAAGGATGTTGTTGCTGCTTATGTTTGGAGGTCTTTTTGTTCCCGAACACTTCGGGAAACCTAGTCAGCTTGAGATTTCTTAATCATCTTGAGTAGCTAGAAGATTTATATCATTACAATTAGGGTGTTGCTGTTCACGGTTACTTGTACATGCAGATGTGTCGGGCGAGCATGGGCACCCAGCGAGACGTTGCAGGATTTTTGTCGATGTTGTAGGTGAAAACATAGCCGGATTCAACAGGTGAAGCCCCCTTGTGGAATATATGAGTGTTAATACAAATTCAATACATCAAAAATAAACATCATAACACAAAGGAAAATTGAAGTTACTCGTCTTGTAGATTATGTAAACTAGGAGAGAAATTATTTCCTCGCTCCTCATTCGCCCGTGAATATAAGTTTAGATCAGGCCAAACTCTTTCAGCCGGAACCTGTTCGGCTAAAACTGCTCCAAAATAACCACCCGATGACTGAGGGATATCCCTGCTTTGCGCAACCTCATTATTGCAAACGTCTTCAACCTTGACGTACATTTCCAACATTTTTATCACAAGAACTCCCGGTATTCATCTGGATTCCTCAAAAAATCTCTCAGTGTTTCATCATCCTCGATGTTAAACTCATCATAACAAGCAACCCCTTGCGGAGTGACAGAATACGGACCGAACATTTGCTCACACTCATTTTTTACATAACAACGATACCAATGTATTGTACTCCATTGTAAGTGAAAACTTAACATGACACTGTGGAGATAAACTATAACTTACTGAGTTATTCTCCACCACAACCTCCCCCCCCCCCCCAATATAATGAAACCCTTGTTCTTCGCTCTTAAAACATTATGACAAAATGCAAAACAACTTAACGTAGAAATATTTCAGAAGACTTGAGAATATTTATGAATGAATTTCTAGAAAATCCTTAACCTCTTTAAATAAGGCAAAAACCAGTCCGGGTGTACAATTATTTGAGGTATAGCGCCTTAAATAAGAGCGATATACCCAGTTGAATTATTGTTATGTCAGTTAAGTCCCAAAAAGTTATTAGCGGGCCCACATAATATATATAGTTCATTTAAAAAAGGCTTTATATATATAGCGCCTTTTAAAAGGACGCTAAACTTAACTGGGCAAACGACCGTTAAGGTGTAACGCCCTTTAAAAGGGTATTATATATAAGATGCTCATCAAGTTTTTCACACATTATGGTTATTTGAGTCCAAAAGAACCACATTTTAGTTCCGGAGGCAGTACAATATGGTATGGTATTTAGATATTTCGGTATTCGATTTCTTAAAATGCTATGAAAAAGCATTTAAACAAGATGCGGAAGTTGAGACAGAGATGGTTCGTACATGTTAAGAGAAGAATCATTGATGCTCCTGTCAGGAGGTGTGAGAGGTTGGCCATGGAGAGTTTGAGAAGAAGTCGAGGTAGGCCTAAGAAGTACTGGGGAGAGGTGATTAGACAGGAAATGGCACTGCTTCAGCTCACTGAGGACATGACCCATGATAGGAGGGTGTGGAGGTCGAGATTAAGGTGGAAGGTTAGTAGGTAGTTTATAGTTGTTCATCGATAGCCTTAGTAGCATGCATGACCCTTCATATTCTTTGATTTTTTTTTAACGTTATGTGGTTTTGTTCGCCTCAGGTATTGGATTCCCTATTGCTAATACTTGGTACTACTTATCCTTTATCTCTCTCTTTTTCTTTTCTCTTCCTTCTTTCTTTCTTCCTTGCTTTCCTCTTCTTCTTCTTGCCCTTCCTGAGACGAGGGTCTATTCGAAACAACCTCTCTACCTGCATTAGGTAGGGTTAAGGTCTGGGTACAGACTACCCTCCTCAAACCCCATCTGTTGGGATCAAATTGGGTTTGTTATTGTTGTTGTTGATTTCTTAAAATGCTATATCAATATCGTAACTAATCAAATTCGGTATGTTCAATTTTTCTACTTTCGATTTTGGTTTATTCAGTTCGGTAACTTCGGTTTATTCGGTTTGAATACTAACTAGTGCATAGGGTCATAGACGGAAATATTCTTAACTAAAGTACTCGAAAGTACAAAACTAAAAATGTTTGTTGACAAAAGTTTTTGTGATGACCCAAAAGGTCATCCTGTGTAAATTTAACTAAAACTGTGTTCCGAGGTCCCAAAAGCCTCCGTTAATCTCACCTCGATGTGCGTGCGCATCCCGACGCGTAGCCGGGAAGCCTTTATGTGGAAAAATTGATAAAATTGAATTTCTGATAATTAATTGAATAAAGTTGACTTTGCTCAACATTTTTTTATAAACGGACCCGGACCCATGATTTGACGGTCCCGAAAAGTCCGTAGGAAAATATGGGACTTGGGAGTATGCCTGGAATCGAATTCTGAGGTCCCAATTCCGAGAAATGAATTTTTAAAGAAAATTGTTTTCTGAAAATAATAAAGACTTTTGAAAATAAATTTTGATGTGATACCCGTGTTACCGGGCCCGTATTATTGTTCCGGAGCCCGAAACAGATTCAATATGTGTTATTTGAGTTACCTGTAAAATTTGGTAAGAAACGGACTTGGTTTGACGTGTTTCGGATCAGAAATGGAAAATTTGATAGTTTATGAAGTTTGAGAAAATTCTATGGACTTTGGAGTTTAATTCATTATTTTTTATGTTATTTTGGTGGTTTAATTACTCGGATAAGTCCGTAAGATGTTTTAGAAGTCGTGTGCATATTTGGTTTTGAGTCCCGAGGGCTCGGGTGAGTTTCGGGTAGGTGTCGGGGTGCTAAAAGGTTGAAAACTAGTGTAAATAGGTTGTTGCTGGTGTCTGGTGTTTTTTTCTATGCGATCGCATAGGTCCTTCTGCGATCGCATAGGCTTGCATTGAGGGGGCAGATCTGTTGCACTGTGCGATAGCATAGTGTACTCCGCGATCGCATAGTGCACTAGGTAGAGCTGGGTGGGGGGCTGGGTGAATGTTCTCTGCGATCGCATCCTTTGACCCGCGATCGCGATGCTCAGAACTCAGTACACTATGCGATCGCACCTCCACTTCCGCGATCGCATAGTACAAAATCCACCCAGTTATTAATTGTTCAAAAACAGAATACCCATTGCGGGATTTTCACATTTGTCACCCTTTGCTTCTTCTCCAAACCCCATTGACGACTTCCAAGCTAGTTTTCCTCCATAACCACTTGGGTAAGAGGTCCTAACTCTAATCCCTTCCATTTTTCCTTCATAAATCACTAGAATCTAGGTCTAATAACATGAAATCAAGGTAGAAATTTGGGGTTTTGGGTAGAGTTAGGGCTATGGAAATTTTGGGAATTCAATCACGTTTTGGGATCGGATTTCAAAACAAATTGTATATTCGGGCTCGTGGGGGAATGTGTTATCGGGTTTTGGTCCGAACCTTGTGTTTGGACCAAGCGGGCCCGGGGTCGAATTTTGGTATTTTTGGAAGAATGATGGGAAATGTATAATTAGGCTTTGGAATTGAATTATTGAGTCATTATTGATGTGATTAAGTTAATTATGTCTAGATACTATCGTTTCGGAGTCGAATTCGAGAGGAAAGGCGGTGTTAGAGGCTTGACTTTCATCTTTGGAGCCGAGGTAAGTGTTTGGCCTAACCTTAGCTTGAGGGAATAGGTATAGAGTCTTATTTGCTATGTGTAGTCCATGTCCAACGTATAGGTAAGGTGACGAGTACCTATGTGTTGTGGTCAAGCATGCCCGTGAGTCAAAATGTGATAATTCATATCGTGTTCTTGATATTCTTTGTGTTATGAATAATTGATGGTTTCGAAGGGTTACATTGATGTTGTTTCGTGATGTGGGAAGTTATTGGTTAATTGTTCAGTTGAGGGCTTTACTGTTGAAATTATACTACCTCTGAGTGAGATTGGCTATAGTTGAGTCCCTTGCCGGGACGATAGAATTTTATTGGTTTTTGCTTTACAGTTGAGCTTTCTTATTGTTAATTTTCATATCAAGTTGTTGCCTTTATATGTGTTATGCACGAGGGGACATTCCGTGTCGAGTGACTATGAGGCTATGCACGAGGGGACATCCCATGCCGAGTGATTTTATTATTTAACGCACGAGGGGATATTCTGTGCCGAGTGATTATTATTTATGCACGAGGGGACATTCCGTGCCGAGTGATTGTGAGATTATGCACAAGGGGACATGCCGTGCCTTTTGTTGTTCATTTACCTGTTCCGAGATGTTAAACTCCTATTTTTACTTCTACATTTCAGTTATTCCCTATTCTACTGTGTTGGTATTTGTTGTCCCTTTTATCCCCAGCATGTTCTCCCCGTACCTGTATTTACTTGTTTATTTCCGTTATTATTTTTTGTTTGAGTATAGAATTGCACAGATATGAATTGTTGTCGGTCCTAGCCTCATCACTACTTCGCCGAGGTTAGGCTCGGCACTTACTCAGTACATGAGGTCAGTTGTACTGATGCTACACTTGCACTTCTTTATGTTGTGCAGATTATGCAGCCGGATCCGGTAGACATTGACAGAGGAAGTATCCTTCAGTCCATTCAGGAGACATCAAGGTAGACCCGCTGACGTTCGTGGGCCTTGGCGTCACCTTTTTCCCTTCTCCTTCAGTTCTGTCTTATTTTTATAGTTCAAAGACAGCTATATGTATTTATTTTTCAGACCTTTGTATTTAGTAATCTCATAGACTATTTGTGAGTTAGTGACACCAGTTCTGGGTTATACTTACAGGAATTATTTTGAGACTTGTTATCTAGTTCTGAAATTTGTTTAACTTTCGTATTGTTAATCACAGTTGCCTTAGTTATTTTGTTCATTTTAACTGTCGATGAGTTTATTAAATCAAAATATTGGCTTGTCTAGTGGGTACAACGTTAGACGCCATCACGACCTGTAGGTGGGATTTCGGGTCGTGACAAGTTGGTATCAGAGCCCTAGGTTGCTTAGGTCTCACAACTCACGGACAAACTTGGTAGAGTCTGAGGGATCGGTACGGAGACGTCTGTACTTATCCCCCAGAGGCTGCAAAGTTAGGACTGACTTCAAATTTCTTCTCCTCTGTCGTGAGACTTGAAATCAAATGCTAATTGAGTTTATATTCTATTCTCTCGCAGATGGTGAGGACGCGTGCTTCCCCAGGTTTCGATCGGTAGCCCGATACTCCTATTTCAACTCCTACGAGGGGCCGAGGTCGAGGCCACGCTAGAGGCCGAGGTCGAGGCCACGCTAGAGGCCGAGGCCGGGGCAGAGCTTAGCCCAGAGTAGCATCCCTAGTGGAGGATCCTCAGGTTGAGTTCACCGAGGAGATTCCCGCTCAGACAGTCCCAGTTGGACTAGCTCAGATCCCAGAAGGATTCATTGCCACCCCAGTGTTTCAGGACGCTCTAGTTTGCTTAGCGGGACTCATGGAGAGTGTGGCTCAGGCCGGTCTTCTTCCTACTGCTACAGCCGTCTCTCAGGCTGGGGGAGGGACTTAGACTTCTGCTACTCGTACACCAGAGCAGTTAGATCCTCAGTTTCAGACTTCGGCACCTCAGACAGGCGGAGTAGCTCAGTCGGGTATTGTGACACCGGCAGTTGGGGGAGCAGCTATGTCAGCAGATGCTCTATGGAGATTAGATAGATTCACCAAGTTATTTCCTACTACTTTCACTGGTGCACCATCAAAGGATCCGCAGGATTATTTGGACAGTTATTATGAGGTTCTTCGGAACATGGGCATAGTGGAGTCCAATGGAGTTTACTTCGCTACATTTCGTCTTTCTGGCACCGCCAAGACTTGGTGGAGAGATTTCTGCTTGACCAGACCAGTTGGGTATGCACCCCTGACTTGGGCTCAGTTCTCCAAGTTGTTCTTGGGGAAGTTCCTTCCAGTTACTCAGAGAGGATCTTCGGAGGCAGTTTGAGCGTCTCCAGCAGGGATCTATGTCTGCCACTCAGTACGAGACCAGGTTCATTACTCTAGCCAGGCATGCTATTATGATACTCCCCAGTGATCGGGAGAGGGTTCGGAGATTTATTGAGGGTCTAACTCAGCCCATCAGACTTCAGATGGCCAGAGAGATGGGTAGTGATATCTCCTTTCAGGATGCAGCCGATGTGGTCAGATGCATTGAGATTGTATTATCGCAGGGTAGTGGTCAGGGGTCTGACAAAAGACCTCGTCATTTCGGCCGATTTAGTGGTGCCTCATCTGGAGGTAGAGATTCCTTTGGCATAGGTCATCCCTCTAGGCCTTATCAGTTGGCACTTTAGGTATCCCGCAGTGCACCTTCAGCTCCCATCAGTGCACCGCCGATTCAAAGCTTTCAGGGGGGTCATTCTGGTCGTCAGGGACAGTTACCGGGTCAGTACTCTCCGCAGCCGAGGTCTTGCTTTACTTGATGTTGTGGGGCATATTTCCAGGTTTTGCCCCCGAGGTCTTGGTGGTTCTCAGTATCAGGGTTCCCGTGCCATGGTCCGCGCATCAGGTGCACCCCTACCCCCTCAGCCAGCTAGGGGTGGTTGTAGTGCCAGAGGTGGAGGTCAGACTCATAGAGGTGGAGGACAGGCCACGAGAGGTAGAGGTCAGGCCGTAGTAGGTTGACCCAGAGATGTTCAGGTTGGAGGGGTTCCACCCCGATGCTATGCTATTCCGGTCAGGCCTGAGGCTGAGGCCTCTGACGCAGTTATCACAGGTACGGTTTTAGTTTGCAGCTGAGATGCTTCGGTGTTATTCGATCCGGGTTCTACTTTCTCTTATGTGTCTTCATATTTTGCCCCTTATTTGAGCATTCCCCGTGATTCCCTGAGTGCTCATGTATATGTGTCTATCCCGGTGGATGATTTTATAGTGGTAGATTGAGTCTACCGTGCTTACTTAGTAGTTATTGGTGGTATGGAGACTCGGGTTGATCTTTTGCTTCTGGATATGGTTGACTTTGATGTTATATTGGGGATGGATTAGCTATCTCCCTATCATGCTATTCTGGACTGTCATGCCAAGATAATGACCTTAGCCTTACCAGGAGTACCTCGTTTGGAGTGGAGAGGCACCCCTAGTCATTCTCCTGGTAGAGTTGTTTCTTATATGAAGGCTCGACACATGGTCGAGAAGGGTTGTATGGCCTATTTGGACTATGTTCGTGATTCTAGTGCCGAGGTTCCTTCTATGGAGTATGTGCCTGTGGTTCGTGAGTTTCCAGAGGTATTCCCTGCTGACCTGCCGGGTACGCCACCCGATAGGGATATTGATTTTTGCATTGAGTTGGCTCCGGGCACTCAGCCCATTTCTACTCCGCCGTATCGTATGGCCCCCTCAGAGTTGAAGGAATTAAAGGAGCAGTTGTTGGATAAAGGCTTCATTAGGCCTAGTGTTTCTCCTTGGGGTGCTCCAGTGTAGTTCGTTAAGAAGAAAAATGACTCAATGAGGATGCGTATTGACTACCGGCAGCTGAATAAGTTCACTATTAAGAATAAGTATCCTTTGCCGAGTATTAATGATCTATTTGACCAGCTTTAGGGTGCTACGGTATTTTCCAAGATAGACTTGAGATCATGTTACCATCAGCTGAGGATTAGGGCGTCTGATGTCCCTAAGACGGCCTTTCGCACTCGTATTATGAGTTCTTGGTGATGTCATTTGGGTTGACAAATGCCCCCGCTGCTTTTATGGAGTTGATGAACCAAGTATTTAGGCCCTATTTGGACTCGTTCGTTATTGTTTTCATTGATGATATATTGATATACTCCCGTAGCCGTGAGGAGCATGAGCAGCATCTTCGAGTCATCCTCCAGACTCTGAGGGATAGTCAGTTGTATGCCAAATCTTCTAAGTGCGAGTTCTAGTTGAGTTCAGTGGAATTTCTGGGCCATGTTGTGTCGGCAGAGGGTATTCAGGTGAATCCCAAGAAGATTTCAGCAGTCAGAGATTGGCCTAGACCCACTTCAACCACAGAGATTCGGAGTTTCTTGGGCTTAGCATGTTATTATCGCCGATTTGTGGAGGGCTTTTCATCTATAGCAGCCCCGATGACCAGGTTGACCCAGACGGGTGCCCAGTTCAGGTGGTCTGATGAGTGTGAGGTGAGCTTTCAGAAGCTCAAGACATCCTTGACCACGACACTGGTGTTAGTTTTGCCCACAGGTTCAGGACCGTATACCGTGTATTGTGATGCTTCACGGGTTGAGCTTGGTGCAGTGTTGATGTAGGATGGCAAGGTCATAGCCTATGCTTCTTGTCAGTTGAAGGTTCATGAGAAGAATTATCCAGTTCACGACTTGGAGTTAGCAGCGATTGTTCATGCCTTGAAGATTTGGAGGCATTACTTGTATGGTGTGCCATGTGAGGTGTTCACTGATCACAAGAGTTTACAGTATCTATTCAAGCAAAAGGAGTTGAACATGAGGCAGAGAAGGTGGTTAGAGTTGTTAAAGGACTATGACATTACCATTCTTTATCATCCAGGGAAGGCCAATGTGGTGGCCGATGCTTTGAGCCGGAAGTCAGCCAACATGGGTAGTCTTGCTTATTTGTCAGTCGGAGAGCGGCCTCTTGCTTTGGATGTTTAGGCTTTGGCCAACCAATTCGTGAGATTGGAGGTTTCTGAGATTGGCGGTGTTTTGGCCCATACCGTGGCCCGTTCTTCATTGTATGATCGTATTCGGGCCAGGTAGTATGATGATCGTCATTTAGGTGTTCTTAGAGATACAGTCCGGCACGGAGGTGCCAAGCAGGTTACGGTTGATGATGAGGGAGTTCTGCGGATGCAGGGCCGTATTTGTGTACCTGATGTTGATGGTATTCATGAGTTGATACTACAGGAGGCCCATAATTCCCGGTATTCCATTCATCCGGGCACTGCAAAGATGTACCAGGACTTGCAGAAGCATTATTGGTGGCGGAGGATGAAGAAGGATATTGTAGCTTATGTAGCTCGATGCTTGAACTGTCAGCAGGTTAAGTAAGAGCACCAAAGACCCGGTGGTTTGATGCAGCATATTCAGCTTCCCGAGTGGAAGTGGGAGCGTATCACCATGGATTTTGTAGTTGGACTCCCACGGACTCAGAGGATGTTTGATGCGGTGTGGGTTGTTGTGGATAGGCTGACCAAGTCAGCACACTTCATTCCGGTGTCAGTTTCATATTCAGCGGAGAAGTTGGCAAAGATCTACAAAAGAGAGATTGTTAGATTGTATGGCGTGCCCATATCCATTATATCAGACCGAGGTACTCCGTTTACCTCCCATTTCTAGAGAGTATTTCAACGAGAGTTGGGCACACAGATTGAGTTGAGCACATCATTTCATCCTCAGACGGACGGACAGTCCGAGCGTACTATTCAAATTCTGGAGGATATGTTGCGGGCTTGTGTCATTGACTTCGGTGGTTCATGGGATCAGTTCTTGCATTTAGCTGAGTTTGCCTACAACAACAGCTATCAGTCGAGCATTCAAATGGCTCTGTATGAGGCATTATATGGTAGGCGGTGTCGGTCTCCAGTCGGATGGTTTGAGCCGGGAGAGGCTAGATTGTTGGTTTCTGAGCTAGTCCAGGATGCCTTGGACAAGGTGAAGATCATTCAGGATAGACTTCGTACAGCTCAGTCCAGGCAGAAGAGTTATGCGGATCGTAGAGTTTGAGATTTGGCTTTTATTATAGGAGACCGGGTATTTCTTCGAGTGTCGTCCATGAAGGGCGTGATGAGGTTAGGAAAGAAGGGAAAGTTGATCCTTAGGTACATTAGTCCATTTGAGATTTTGGATAAGGTAGGAGAGGTGGCCTACAGACTTGCCTTGCCACCGAGTTTATCAGTCGTGCACCCGGTGTTTTATGTATCTATGCTCCGGAGGTATATTTCGGATCCATCTCATGTAATTGACTTCAGCGGTGTCCAGTTGGACAAGGATTTGACTTATGAGGAGGAGTCGGTAGCCATATTGGCTCGGCAGGTTCGTTAGTTGAGATCGAAGAGTTATCCTTCAGTTCGTGTTCAATGGAGAGGTCAGCCTATTGAGGCAGCTACCTGGGAGTCCGAGTTCGATATGCGGAGCCGTTATCCCCCACCTTTTCCCCGATTCAGGTACCTTTCTATGTCCGTTCGAGGACGAACATTTGTTTTAGAGGTGGAGATTGTGATGACCCAAAGGTCATCCTGTGTAAATTTAATTAAAATTGTGTTCTGAGGCCCCGAAAGCCTCCGTTAATCTTACCTCGATGTGCGTGCGCAACCGGGGCGCGTAGCCGGGAAGCCTTTATGTGAAAAAATTGATAAAAATTAAATTTCTGATAATTAATTGAATAAAATTGACTTTTGTCAACATTTTTTATAAACGGACCCGGACCCGTGATTTGACGGTCTCGCAGAGTCCGTAGGAAAATATGGGACTTGGGCCTATGCCCGGAATCGAATTCTGAGGTCCCAGGTCCGAGAAATGAATTTTTAAACAAAATTATTTTATGAAAATAATAAAGACTTCTGAAAATGAATTTTGATGTGATACCCGTGTTACTGGGCCCATATTATTGTTCCGGGTCCCGAAACAGATTCAATATGTGTTATCTGAGTTATCTGTAAAATTTGGTAAGAAACAGACTTGGTTTGACATGTTTCAGATCAAAAATGGAAAATTTGATAGTTTATGAAGTTTGAGAAAATTCTATGGACTTTGGAGTTTAATTCATTGTTTTTGATGTTATTTTGGTGGTTTAATTACTCGGATAAGTCCGTAAGACATTTTAGAAGTTGTGTGCATATTTGGTTTTGAGCCCCGAGGGCTCGGGTGAGTTTCGGGTAGGTGTCGGGGTGCTAAAAGGTTGAAAAATCTGGTGTAAATAGGTTGTTGCTGGTGTCTGGTGTTTTGTTCTATGCGATCGCATAGGTCCTTCTGCGATTGCATATGACTGCATTGAGGTGGCAGATATGTTGCACTGTGCGATCGCATAGTGTACTCTGCGATCGCAAGTGCACTAGGTAGAGCTGGGTGGGAGGCTGGGTGAATGTTCTCTGCGATCACATCCTTTGACCCGTGATCGCATAGCTTGAGCCAGGAATTCTCTGTGATCGCATTCTTTGACCCGCGATCGCGATGCTCAGAACTCAGTACACTATGCGATCGCACCTCCACTTCCGCGATCGCATAGTACAAAATCCGCCCAGTTATTAATTGTTCAAAAACAGAATACCCATTGCGGGATTTTCACATTCGTCACCCTTTGCTTCATCTCCAAACCCCATTGACGACTTCCAAGCTAGTTTTCCTCCATAACCACTTGGGTAAGAGGTCCTAACTCTAATCCCTTCCATTTTTGCTTCATAAATCACTAGAATCTAGGTCTAATAACATGAAATCAAGGTAGAAATTTGGGGTTTTGGGTAGAGTTAGGGTTATGGAAATTTTGAGAATTAAATCCCGTTTTGGGATCGGATTTCAAAATAAATTATATATTCGGGCTCATGGGGGAATGTGTTATCGGGTTTTGGTCCGAACCTTGTATTTGGACCAAGCGGGCCCGGGGTCGAATTTTGGTATTTTTGGAAGAATGATGGGAAATGTATTATTAAGATTTGGAATTGAATCATTGAGTCATTATTGAGTCGATTATGTCTAGATACTATCGTTTCGGAGTCGGATTCGAGAGGAAAGGCGGTGTTAGAGGCTTGACTTGCATCTTTGGAGCCGAGGTAAGTGTTTGGCCTAACCTTAGCTTGAGGGAATAAGTATAAAGTCTT
The DNA here is from genome assembly GCA_005239495.1 of Nicotiana undulata. Taxonomy (NCBI): domain Eukaryota; kingdom Viridiplantae; phylum Streptophyta; class Magnoliopsida; order Solanales; family Solanaceae; genus Nicotiana; species Nicotiana undulata. Next base: position 30,694 of record ML291898.1, read on the forward strand.
ATTTTCTATTTGTAATCCATGTCCAACGTATAGGTAAGGTGACGAGTACCTATGTGTTGTGGTCAAGCATGCCCGTGAGTCAAAATGTGATAATTCATACCGTGTTCTTGATATTCTTTGTGTTATGAATAATTGATGGTTTCGAAGGGTTACATTAATGTTGTTTCGTGATGTGGTAAGGTATTGGTTAATTTTTCAGTTGAGGGTTTTATTGTTGAAATTATACTACCTCTGAGTGAGATTGGCTATAGGTGAGTCTCTTGTCGGGACGATATAATTTTATTGATTTTTGCTTTACAGTTGAGCTTTCTTATTGTTAATTTTCATATCAAGTTGTTGCCTTTATATGTGTTATGCACGAGAGGACATTCCGTGCCGAGTGACTGTGAGGCTATGCACGAGGGGACATCCCGTGCCAAGTGATTTTATTATTTAACGCACGAGAGGATATTCCGTGCCGAGTGATTATTATTTATGCACGAGGGGATATACCGTGCCGAGTGACTGTGAGGGTATACACGAGGGGACATTCCGTATTGAGCGATCTTATTATTTATACACGAGGGGACATTCTGTGCCGAGTGATTGTGAGATTATGCACAGGGGGACATGTTGTGCCTTTTGTTGTTCATTAACCTGTTCCTAGATGTTAAACTCCTATTTTACTTCTACATTTCAGTTATTCCCTGTTCTACTGTGTTGGTATTTGTTGTCCCTTTTATCCCCAGCATGTTCTCCCCGTACCTGTATTTACTTGTTTATTTCCGTTATTATTTTCTGTTTGAGTATAGAATTGCACAGATATGAATTGTTGTCGGTACATGGGGTCGGTTGTACTGATGCTACACCTGCACTTCTTTATGTTGTGCAGATTACTCAGCCGCACCCGGTGGACATTGACGGAGGGAGTATCCTTCAGTCCATTCAGGAGACATCAAGGTAGACCCGCAGACGTTCGTGGGCCTTGGCGTCACCTTTTTCCCTTCTCCTTCAGTTCTGTCTTATTTTTATAGTTCAAAGACAGCTATATGTATTTATCTTTCAGACCTTTGTATTTAGTAATCTCATAGACTGTTCGTGAGTTAGTGACACCGGTTCTGGGTTATACTTAGAGGAATTATTTCGAGACTTGTTATCTAGTTCTGAAATTTGTTTAACTTTCGTATTGTTAATCACAGTTGCCTTAATTATTTTGTTCATTTTAACTGTCGATGAGTTTATTAAATCAAAACGTTGGCTTGTCTAGTGAGTACAACGTTAGACGCCATCACGGCTTGTAGGTGGGATTTCGGGTCGTGACAATTTTGTTCAAAATCAGCAAATACCAACCCAAAGAGAGAAAATTATACATAAAAGAATAAATTTGATCATTAGAAATGTCTTGTTACTTGCTTAGACTTAATTGATGAACTCAGAGAATAAAGGAAAGTAAAATTGTAGATTTCTTATATTTATGTTATAAATTATAATATGTGTATTGTGAATTTATATTTCGATACATTATCAGTATTTATTTTAAAATATCAAATACCATACCTAATACTATTTTTTTAAAACGTAAACTAAATACCATACCGAATACCAAAATTTTCGATTTCGGTACGGTAATTCAGTATTTACCAAATTATGCACAGTCCTACCTTGAATACAAGCAAACAAGAACAAGACCTAATGGCGTAAACAATATAGAATATTGGAAATTTTACGCGCTATAGCTAAATAATTCTCCATATCTATATCTTTATCTTTATCTCTATTTATATACTATATTAAAAGCACGAAGCCCCTTAGTAAATTTTGTTCGTCTTTTTACCCTTAAAATTGATTTTATATTGGAAAAAATTATAATTTAATAATTTTGGTAATATTTAGGACTTTAAAATCGACTAAAATATTAGTTATTAATTATTTCCTTGTTTGACTTAGGTAGTATAGCTTTTAGTAGACTAAGAGTCTAAGGCTCGTACTAATGAATATATTAGCATTGCAAGGGTAAGAATATTCATAGCACTGCTTAGATGGGCATGTGGTCGTAGTAGTCGGCCCATAATACCTCTCTTTTTTACTAAAATAGTTTTCGGATGAATAGGGAACTACGTCGCTTTTTGATATGCCGAATAAGGCTTATTAGCTCTCTTTTTTATGGCATAGATCTCTTAATACCAAGATAAATCGAGTAATATTCTATTTATATATTCTTTCCTTATTATAATTAAGCAAATACAACAAAATGATCATTTGTAATCTTTCAAATTAAAAAAGAGAATTTCTTTTCCCCGTGGATTCTCGAACTGGTTAATTTTTTTTACTTCCATTATGCTTAGAGATCTTTATTTAATTTCTTTTCATCTTATGCTTTCTCCAAAGTACTACAAGATTGCCCCGTAATTCGTTTAGTATTTTATTACACTGCCGGAAGGTCAAGGAAGTTGGTGACCTGATGACAGGGGGAGCCGGGGACGAAAGCCCCGCCCAACTATAACGGTCCTCTGGTAGAAAAATTCCTTGTCGGGTAGGTTTTTCTTGTAATCTATTTTTTTTTAATAATTTAACATTACTATGAAAATTTTAGCCAAAAAGTGAATAAACATCATAACTTAAGTTATAAGAATAAACGATGGTGGAAATTTGTACATAAGGTTGCAAACAAAAATTCATTATATAACAAATTTCTAAAAGATCATATTTTATATTTATACTAAAATAAATAAAGTTGGAATAAATTTAAGTTTAATAATATACATCTAGACAAATCGAATATTTTTATGAGAAAATTTTTCCTTTATTGAGTTAGTTATATGTGATCAATAATCATCATTTTATAAACTTAGATTTTTTCTTAACTTTTGTTTGGTAACACAAATACACTTGTAATATAATATTTATGTATTTTTCTTACAATTTATATTTACTCAAACGAGGGTACACACGCAAAGCGCATACTCTAAGACTAGTTTTTTATAAACCAAAACACTTTCAAAATTTTATTATTTATAGCTACTTTTTATATTTTATAGCAAAGAACAAATATATACAATTGATCCCTCAACTTTTCCCTCAACCCTCTCTCTTATAGCAAGGTCGGCGACCCAGCGTTATGGCCAGATTTGTTCAGATTCCCGACGATGCTGCTTCAAATTTCTTTCTTCTCCGTGCTCCGGCGACTCTGCTTCGGATTTCCAAAATCTCAATCTGTAGCGCCATTGCCATTATTGTTCTCCTACTCCCTATTTGCTTCCACCATCGGGAATCTGTCATCTCCATCACGTCTCTGACCCTTACCTCGACAGAGAGAATAGATTTGAAGCTTTCCGACACGACTGAATTTACATCTAGCTTTGGTAGCTCGGTGAAAAGAATAGATAAAAAACTTTTCGATGTGGATCCATGGCTTCTTCTCCTTCTTTGTATCTCACACCTTAGTTTTAATATAATGTATACAGTTTTTTGCTTGGCCGGAAGACGCCATCTCTGGTGAACTTGCTTCTCTTCTTTGTATTGAGTCACATACAATGATACAAATACATTATATTTTATACAATACACTCAAATACATTACATTCTGTACAAATACATTATATTTTCGACTAAATTTAGGTATTTCGAAGATTATTTTTATGGTAGATCCCTGTATTTTTTGAATATTTGTTGTTTGAATACAACCGAAGTAAATAGTGTAAATTAAGTACAATGCAAAAGTAGCTACGAATGAATATAGTGAATTGAATACAGCCGAATATCACTGTTTTTATAATTTTTTATTGTTTGAATACAGTCGAATTAAATACGCTGAATTGGATACAATGTAAAATAATTAAGAATGAATATAGGTGAATTGAATATAATGTATACAACCGAATTGAATAGAGTGGTATACTCCCTATTTCTTGATATTTTGTTGTTTGAATACAACTGAATTCAATATAGTGAAATTGAATACAATGTAAAATATATGCAAACAATACATCCGAATTAAATACAGTGTATACAATCGAGTAGATACACACTAATTTATTGTGTTTTCCGTTATTAAACAACTATAATCCCTATTTTTAGGCGAATTACCTGACTGTATTTATAAATACAGTCGCGTGAATACATGGAATACAACACAATAGCAATTGTAATCCCAATTTTTAGGCGAATTACTTCGTTGCATTTATAAATACAGTCGTGCGAATACATGGAATACGACACAGTAGCAACGAAATTGTAGCTTTGGTCAGTAAATATGAATATTGTAGCTATAGCACGTTAATAACCACTTAACTGTAGTGATTTCTGAAAACTCGTCTAAAATATTTGTAGAAAAAAACTTATCAGATAATAGCGAGTTGTAGCACAAGATTTAGAAATATAAATAACAATTTGCATTTTAGAAAAGAATAGCTAAAGATGGAACGAATTCTTAATATTGTCAAAGTAATAGAAAGAGAATAATAAGTGAATAAAAGGAAAAAGTAAATTATAAAATTTAAGTTCAAACTGATGACATTATTGTAAGAGTAAATAAAATTATGCTTTTAAAAAAAATGTTTCCAAAAAAAATTGCTAGAAAATATTTTTGTGTTGGCTTCAATTTCGAATTCGATAAATCAGCTTATGTGTAGGCTATGTCACCTGAAAATTTCCAGTTTCTTGTGCGTGTAAAGCAAGGTTGAACGGAGAACTCATACTCTATTAAATTGCTTCAGAGACAGATGGATTTTCAAAATATATTCGTACTCAATATTTACATCAAATCACAAAGCATATTTAGCACGTTAATTAATTTGACATATGCAATTAGTTTCATATGATGCACAATTTGTACAAAATCCAAGAGTTAAAAAGAGTATACTTTAACTTCGACGGTTTATTTTCAGTACTAGTAGTATCATAGCTCTGTAACTTTATATCATCAGTTGCAATTTGTGTTTTGTATAAAAAATGAATGTCAACTGTGCTAGTGTCGTCGGGTTTAGTCATCGATCTCACTCTACGCGGCTAAAATCGAGGATGTCTGATTTTATGGGCTCGAGGGTCTGCTTCGAGATTACGCTCATATCGAAACGAGCTCGAGCTCGAAGAACTCGAAGACCGAAAGATCGAGATCGGACAAGATCGACATCGAGCAACGGAACATCGAGATATCTGTAATCGACCATAAATCTCGGAGGGAATCTCGGGATTGACAGAACCGCTAACGGTTATTGATACCAATCATGGATTTTATTTCCGAAATTAGAGTTATACCTTATTTAGGATTCCTCTACTATATAAAGAGGAACCCTGTTCATTTGTAGGACATACACACTTACTGAAATAACAATACACTGCTCATTTACTTGCATACAATTTACTATTGTTCTTATTGTCCCTAACGCTTGATCTCGAGTCTGTCCCAGTCGAGGTCGATAACTTGCAATGACACTGGTTTGATTTAGCTTAATCGTTTAATTCATTTTGTTTATCTAGTCATTTATCAACTGACATTGAATCATATCACGTATCCTTATAACCACATTACAAGTTTAATTGTTACTTGTATTTCGAGGTAAACAGTATGGCGCCCACTGTAGGGCTAAGGATAATAGTGATTGTTCGCTACTAATTCTGGTAAAACACACTATTTTACGCTTGTTTCTTGTTAGAAATTTTGATTTCAGGTTGAATCATGTCAAACTCACAAAATACATTTACACACAGCGACAAAGGCCTCGGACTCCACGGAGAAAACGAGAATGTTATCGCTCCAAGAATCGAGGTACCACAGGTTGACCTCGTAGGAGCACCGCCCGTCAACCCGGTTGATGTCAGTGCGCATGTTGCTTTGAATGCGGATTTAGGCACACCCCGAAGGAAGTGTTCGCAGAAAGGGTTGAACTGACGGTCGAGGTGCGCAGGGCAGAGGAGACGAAGGAGTTAGTCTCCAAGTGATATTTGAAATGCTTCAAGCTCAATAAAACGCCATCGCTCAGTTGCAAAATCAATACATAGCATCAAATAGGGTCGTTTTACAGGAGGTTACTCGCCGTACCGAGCCAGTGCATGAAAGATCAGGTGATAATACTTCGACAACCGATCCTGCTATAATGAGGATGCTCGAGGAGCTCAATAAGAGAATAGAATCGGGAAAAAAGAAAATAAAAGCCAACGACAAAATGGTGGAAACTTATAATTCTCGAGTTGACCAGATATCGGGGGGCACCACTGATCTTAAAGGGAATGGACTCCAAGAAGTTTGTAATAAAACCATTCCCTCCGAGTGCGGCTCCAAAGGCCATTCCAAAGAAGTTCGGTGTGCCCGATATACCTAAGTACAACAGGACCTCTGACCCAAATGAGCACGTTACTTCTTACACGTGCGCCGTAAAAGAAAATGATTTGGAAGACGACGAAATCAAGACTGTATTGCTGAAGAAGTTTGGGGAGACCCTGTCGAAGGGAGCTATGATTTGGTATCACAACTTGCCACCAAACTCTATCAATTCGTTCGCCATGTTGGCGGATTCATTCGTAAAGGCACACGCTGGGGCCATAAAGGTTGCAACAAGAAAATCAGACCTCTTCAAAGTGAAGCAGAGAGATAACGAGATTCTAAGGGAGTTCGTATCTAGATTCCAAATAGAAAGCATGGAGTTACCACCGGTCACTGATGATTGGGCGGTTCAGGCTTTCACCCAATGGTTGAATGAACGGAGTTCGATAGCATCACGCCAGTTGAAACAGAATTTGATCGAGTACCCAGCTGTGACTTGGGCGGATGTTCACAACCGATATCAATCGAAGATTAGGGTCGAGGATGACCAACTAGGAGACCCCACAGGTTTAGTACATCCAAACCGATCGACAGGTAAAAATCAGAGAGATGTTGATAAAGAATCAAAGCCGAATAAAGATTGGGTTGAACCATATATTTCAGATCGAAGGAATAACGGTCCGGGACGCAACTCTGCCCGGAACGATCGAAGGGGTGACCGAGGGCAGAACCCTCGGGGACTTATGAGTAAAACTGGCTTCGACAAATATGCAGATCCCACAGAAGCACCTCGGCTATCGGAGTACAATTTCAGTGTAGAAGCATCGGGGATTGTATCAGCTATCGGAAGGATCAAAGACACTACGTGGCCCAGACCTATACAGACCAATCCTTCTCAAAGGAACACAAATTTAATGTGTAAGTATCATGGCACTCATGCCCATCGGACCGAAGACAATAGACAGTTGAGGGAGGAGGTAGCTCTATTATTCAACGAATGCCATCTTCGAGAGTTCCTCAGTGATCGACCTAAAAATTAGTTCAGGGAAGAGACACCAACAGAAAGAACGAGCAAGAAGAACCTCAACATGTTATTCACATGATCGTTGGCGGAGTCGACGTCCCACAAGGACCCATATTCAAATGCACTAAGGTGTCTATCACTAGAGAGAAACAGATTCGAGACTATGTGCCCGAGGGAACTTTATCATTCAATGACGAAGAAGCGGAAGACATTTCTCAGCCGCACAACGACGCCCTGGTACTTTCTATTTTGTTAAATAAAACTCAAGTTAAACGTGTTCTAGTGGATCCAGGTAGCTCAGCAAACATAATCAGATCGAGGGTCGTAGACCAGCTCGGCCTGCAGGACCAAATTGTACCTGTATCTCGAGTCCTAAACAACTTCAACATGGCAATTGAAACAACAAAGGGGGAGATAATCCTACCAGTAAACGTGGAAGGGACCATCCAAGATACAAAATTCCATGTCATCGAAAGCGACATGAGGTATAATGCACTGCTTGGAAGGACCTGGATCCATAACAAAAGGGCAATATCGTCGACCCTTCACCAAATGATGAAGTTCCCTACAATGAATGGTGTGAAAACAGTTTACGGGGAACACCACGTTGCAAAGGAAATGTTTGCAGTCGACGAGGTGACACCGATATCAGCACCTTCGACCTCAGAAAAATCGAGCACCAAAGATAAATAGACGGCCAAATAGCAATCACCGTCCCCAGCCTCGACCAAATCGGGGAAATAGGTAATCGAGGAGAAGAAGAGGATTTTCTTACTCCTCGAACTTTCGTTGTTCCCGAAGAATCAGATGCAACCAAATCGATAGTTGAGGAGCTGGAATAGGTGATACTGATCGAGTATCTACCCGAACAAAATATATACCTGGGAACGGGCTTGACCCCCAAACTCAGGAAAAAACTCATTCAATTTCTTATTGATAACATGGATTGCTTTGCATGGTCCCATTTAGACATGACAAGGATCCCACCGAAGATAACAAATCAGCGACTGAGCCTGGATCCCAAGTTCAGACCGATAAAGCAAAGAGAAGACCCAGTCCAAGGTAAAACACGCCTTGATAAAGGACAACCAAACTTCTCAAAATAGGATCCATTCGGGAAGTAAAATATCCCGAATGGTTAGCTAATGTAGTCGTAGTCCCCCAAAAGGGGAACAAACTTAGAATGTGTGTAGACAATAAGGACTTGAACAAAGCATGTACGAAAGACTCTTTTCCACTTCCTAACACCGATCGCAAGATCGATGCCACGACCGACCATGAGATCCTTACCTTTCTCGACGACTATTCTTTGTACAATCAAATCCAGATGGACCCAGAATACCAAGAAAAGACTTCTTTTATCACTAAGTGGAACTTATTGTTACAAATTTGGGGCTAAAAAATGCAGGAGTTACATACCAACGCCTAGTTAACAACATGTTCGAAGAACATATAGGTAAATCAACAGAAGTTTATATTGACTATATATTAGTTAAGTCCCTACGCGCAGAGGACCATTTAACTCATTTGCAAGAAACATTCGAAATCGTGAGGAAGTACAACATGAAACTTAACCCCGAAAAATGTGCTTTCAGGGTCGGCTCGGGCAAATTCCTCGGCTTCATGGTATCAAATCGGGGAATCGAAATCAACCCCGATAAGATTAAGGCCATCGAAGATATCACCATCGTAGATAGTGTGAAAGTCGTGCAAAGGCTAACCGGACGGATAGCTTCCTTGGGACGATTCATTTCGAGGTCATCAAATCGGAGACACATGCTCTTTTCTTTACTCAAAAAGAAAAATGATTTTTCATGGACCCCAGAATGTCAACAAGAATTGGAGGAATTAAAGTGATACTTACCGAGCCCACCTCTGCTCCACACTCCGAATGCAGATGAGAATCTGTACTTATACTTGGCAGTGTCTGAGATAGCGGTAAGTGGTGTGCTAGTTCGAGAAGAGCAAGGTACACACTTTCCTGTTTATTACATATGTTGGACCTTAGGAGATGCTGAAACTAGGTATCCACATTTAGAGAAATTGGCACTTGCATTAATAAGCGCATCTAGAAAATTAAAGCCATATTTCCAGTGTCACCCCATATGTGTGATAACCACTTATCCACTCAGAAATGTTTTGCACAAGCCTGAGTTATCGGGCCGATTGGCCAAATGGGTCGTCGAACTTGGCGGGTACGATATCGAATATCAACCCCGAACAACCATCAAGTCTTAAATTTTAGCAGACTTCGTGGCCGATTTTACACCAACCCTCATACCTGAAGCGGAAAAGGAACTTCTACTAAAATCGGGTACGCCATTAGGGGTATGGACCCTCTTCATGGACGGTGCCTCGAATGTGAAGGGGTCCGGGCTTGGCATTGTTTTGAAACCTCCCACGGGCAATATTATTATACAATCTATTAAAACTGCCAAATTGACTAACAACGAGGTCGAGTATAAGGCTATGATTGGAGGTCTTGAGCTAGCTAAAAGCTTGGGAGAGGAAGTCGTCGAAGCTAAATGTGACTCCCTACTGGTAGTTAACCAGGTAAACGGAACCTTCGAAGTTCGAGAGGACATGATGCAAAGGTACTTAGACAAATTGCAGGTAACCTTGTACCGCTTCAAAGAGTGAACTCTACATCATGTACCTCGAGAACAAAATATTGAGGCCGATGCACTTGCCGATTTGGGGTCATCGGTCGAAGAAGATGAGATCAGCTCGGGGACTGTCGTCCAACTCTCGAGGTCTGTAATCGAGGAAGTACATGCTGAAATAAGTTCTATGAGCTTAACCTGGGACTGGAGAAATAAATACATCGAGTACTTGAAGAACGGGAAACTACCGTTGGACCCCAAAGAATCGAGGGAATTACGGACTAAAGCAGCTCGATTCATATTAGACAAAGACAGAATGTTATATAGGAGAACATTCGATGGTCCATTGGCAGTATGCCTGGGACCGGGAGATACTGAGTATGTTCTACGAGAAATTAACGAAGGGACTTGTGGGAACCATTCTGGCGCCAAGTCACTAGTTCGGAAGGTTGTCATAGCAGGATATTATTGGGATAGCATGGAAAAAGACTCTAAGGAGTTCGTTCGAAGATGCGATAAATGTCAAAGATTTGCACCCATGATTCACCAGCCCAGCGAACAACTTCACTCGGTCCTATCCCCATGGCTATTCATGAAATGGGGAATGGACATTGTCGGTCCTCTGCCATCGGCCCCAGGTAAAGCTAAGTTCATTTTATTTATGACTGACTATTTTTCTAAATGGGTTGAAGCACATGCCTTCGAAAACGTTAGGGAAAAAAGTGATCGATTTTATATGGGATCACATCGCATGTCGATTTGGGATACCCGCAGAAATAGTATGTGATAATGGTAAATAGTTCGTCGGCAGAAAAGTAGTGAAATTCCACGAAGATCATAAAATAAAGAGGATACTATATAACCATATCACCCGAGTGGGAACGGACAAGCTGAATCAACGAACAATACTATCATCCAAAACTTAAAAAAAAAGGCTAAACGAAGCCAAAGGGAAGTGGAGAGAAAAATTTCCCGAGGTCGTATGGGCTTATCAAACTACGTCGAAGTCCAGTATATGAGCAATTCCGTTTTCCTTAGTATACGACTCCGAAGCCTTGATACTGGTCAAAGTCGGAGCCCAGCGCCAGGTTCCGATATGCAACAGAGGAATTGATAATAGGTGAATTTTACTATAATTAGGACCCTAAGGAACCACATTTTATATCGTTTTTAATGTAAAAATTTATAACAAAATGCTCTGATTAGTGCTTTTCATGCATTGCAGGTGATATATCACAAGAAAAAGACGTTGGAACATTTTTGGAGTCAATTACGGGAAAAAGGAGGCCAATCAAATAATACCCACAAAGTGCACCAAATAATAAGCAAAAGCAGAGCTGAAGCAGGCCTACCGTGGTCCGGGCGCGGCCGCGGTGCAACCGCGGTGGGAAGGAGCCTCAGATTCAGAGAACCTGTTTGACCGCGGTCCTGGCGTAACCGCGGTGCGACCGCGGCAGGATGCGTAAACTTCAGGGACTAAAGTGCAAAGCACGGGATTTTAAGCCCCAAACCCTATATAAACTTAAGGAATTCACCCAAGAGAGGAAGGAATCAGTTTTTAAAGTGGAAAACATCAAAAGCAAGGGCAAGAGGCAAGGAGGAAAATTGGGCATCAATCTTTATTCTCCTCTTTTGTTCTTTCACCATTGACTATGAATTCTTTTGTAGTTTTTGTTATTATTATGAGTAGCTAAATACTTTAATCTAAGGTTTTGGTGGAACCCGTTGGAGACGAACTTGTTGGCATGTTAATATAGTTTTGAGTTGGTTATTAATCTCTATTTGTTCAACTACGTTTTGATTGTAGTTAGTTGAAGGGCCCTCAACTAGCGGTTCCTATTTATTATGTATCTGCTTGAGAAAGAGTGCATATTTTGGTAGTTGTTGAACAACACCACTCCCGGAGTATGGACGAGAGTCATAACCAAGAGTTTAGAGGTTGGGTTAGAGATAATATACCTTGGGTGCAGTCTAAGGTGAACCGTAACACAAATATAGCTAGCGTAGCTCGAGAGAGTGCGTCTAGTAAATTGTCATAAATGCTTGAGAAAGATTTACGATAACTGGAGAGTTCATGATTGATATAGATAACCAAATCAAAGCTATAGGAACATACAACTAGGGAAAGAACCAGCGGGGGAAACCATTACCTTAGACTTTTATTCCAATTGTTTACAACTGCTTGTTAGTTACTCTTAGTTTTATAGATTCAGTTAGCTGTAGTAGTAATCACAACACCATTTGTTATTCATAAAGTTTGAGGAGGTTGACTAATAAGAATTTAGTACTTTACAAGCTTCTTTTGATACGTTAAGTCCCTATGGGATTCGTCTCTGGGCATAATACTCCAGATTATATTTGCATCGCCCGCTTGGTCTTTTCTTAGACACAGTTCAGCGTGATCAAATTTTGGCGCTGTTGCCGGGGACTTAACGGTATTATCAAGGACAATTGAAGAAAAATACAAAAATTCTTAATTATAGTTAAGTTTCTTTGATTTCACTCATTTATTGAATTTTTAACATTTGTTGAACCGGTGGTACAAGTGCATGCCTAGGAACTCTTCGAGAACTGGTGACGTTGTTGAAGCTTTACCAGACCCCGAAAAAGTTTTCAGGGTCGTGAACATAGCCAATCGGAGAAGCAAACAACAGACAAACATTGAACCAATAGAATTTGATATGGGAGAACTGAACAACATAGTTAATATGGATGATGAGGTTATTGGTGATGGGCTGGCCAACCCTGCAGCAAGAAATGTTGCGCCTCAAGCGCCCATTGCACCTGAGGCGCTACTATATGACTGGGCGCAACCCACAGCTGATAACTTGGCAGCCGCGATTGTGGTCCCCCAGATTGAAGCAGAGTCTTTTCAGATCACGAATAATATGCTGCATTTGTTGCAAAATAAGGGGCTATTTTCGGGGTCATATGTCGAGGACCCTCAGCAACATTTGAAGAACTTCCTGTCCATTTGCAAAACCCAACGGCAGCCGAATGTTACCCCGGAAGCACTAAGACTGTTATTGTTTCCGTTCTCGGTAACAGGTGTTGCTCAGACTTGGCTGAATTCCCTCCCAACCAATTCTATTACTACATGGGAGGAATTGGTCAAGCAATTTTTGGGAAAATTTCATCCACCCAACAAGACAGCACAGCAAATCGATGAGATAATCAGTTTCAGACAGAAGCCCATGGAAACGCTGCAAGAGACATGGGAGAGATTTAAATGGATGCTGGTTATTTGCCCACATCATGGTATTCCTGAGCAGATGTTGGGGCAACGGTTCTATATGGGGCTAGCTGATAGTGTGAAAGCCAATGTAGATGCATCAGCAGGTGGAGCGTATCTCAGCAAGACGTGGAGAGAGTGCCAGAGCTTACTTGACACTATGGCACAAAATTCAGGGTGGACCACTAGGGGTGAACCTATCACCCCAATTGTTCACTCAGTGACATTAGACCCATCTAACACTATGGCTGAGAACATGGCTACATTGATGACTCATATGAGTATTCTCACAAAGAAGGTGGAGGAATCAGGCGTGAAGCAGCAGGTTCATATTGTAGACACTACCAATGGGGGATTATGCACATCTTGCATAAGTCAACCTATGGGTAATCACTGGAATGCAAACTACAATCAAGCTCCCTATCCGGAAGACATGAACTATGTGTCTAATTATGGAGGTTAGAGACAGGGAGGTCAGAACTGGGGTCAGCAGGTTCAACCTTACAGACCACCCCACCTGCAGCACAATAACGGTAACATGGGTTCCATGAGACCTCAGGGTAACATGGCACCTTACCAACAATCTCAGGGATACAACAACCAGGCTCAGCAACAAGCTTATAATCCCCCTCAGTAGCAACATGAGGGGAGACAAGAAGATGGGTTCTCCAGGTTAGAAGCTATGATGCAACAAGTGATTGGGTCAACTGCCAAGATCAGCGAAAGAGTAGATGCCCATGACTCAGCCATTAAAAACATTGAGGTACAGCTGGGGCAAATTTCAAATGTAGTGCACAATCGTCCTCATGGAACTTTACCTGCTGATACTCAGGTGAATCCAAGGGACCAGGGCCCAAAGAAACTAATGGCAGTGAGTCTCCGCAATGGCAGAGACCTGTACTTGGAGCACGAGATGGTACGTGAGAGCAGACACACAGATACGCTAGTGCAAGTGCCTATTGAAATTGATGACGCGACTCCTTTGACAAAGGTCGCAGTGCAGCCAGTTGAAGGAAAATCCAGTAAGCGAAGTGAAGCTGAAAATGAACTGGAGGAAATCTCAGAGCCGGTAGTAGAGGTGGAGGTTGAAAAAGAAAAAGAACAGATAACAGGAAAGAAGAGACCGCCATCCCCATTCCCTCAAAGGCTGGCAAAATACCAGAAGGATGAGCAGTATAAGAAGTTCTTGGACATGTTAAAACAAATACAGGTAAATATCCCGTTGATTGATGCTTTGAAGGAAATGCTCGGCTACGCTAAAATGATGAAGGACTTGATGTCCAGAAAATTTGACTTCCAAGATCTAGCTACTGTCACCCTTACCCAGACTTGTAGTGCGGTGGTGACGCGTCCTATTGCTGAAAAGTTGTCTGACCCAGGGAGTTTTACAATTCCTTGTACTATTGGCAACTTTGCTTTCGCCAAAGCTCTATGTGACTTGGGGGCCAGCATCAATCTGATGCCGCTGGCCATCTATAAAAGACTGGGGATTGGTAGAGCCAGGCCTACATCCATGTTGTTGCAACTTGCTGATAGGACGGTGAAGAGACCGTCGGGTATTCTGGACGATGTGTTAGTGCAAGTGGGGAAATTTGTGTTCCCTGCTGATTTTGTGATCTTAGACTGTCCGGTAGATGAATAAATTCCCATAATCTTGGGAAGGCCATTCTTGGCCACAGGCAGAGCCCTTATCAATTGTGAGACTGGTGAGCTTAAGATGAGGCTCAATGATGAAGAAATCACGTTCAACGTGCAGAAGTCTATGAGGCGACCAAGTGAGTTCGCCAACTGCTCTCTCGTTGACGCCGTGGACGTGATACTGGACGAAGATGATGCGTCCCTGGCTGTTGTGGACACTTTGGCTGCATGTTTGATGAACTTAGATGATGTGAATGGTGAGGAATTGGCAGAGTGGGTCTTAGCTCTGGAAGGAAAAGGGATGTGGCCGAGGACTCTCGAAATTGAACCTTTACACTTAGAAAATAGAGAGAGTCCGCCAGCCAAGCCCTCAGTTGAAGAACCACCCAAGTTAGAGCTGAAGCCTTTACCAGCCCATCTCAGGTATGCGTTTCTTGGACCTAACTCTACATTACCTGTTATTATCTCATCTGGTTTGTTAGATGTGCAGGAACAAGAGATATTACAGGTACTCTCAGAGTGCAAGACTGCCATTGGGTGGACCATGGTAGATATCAAAGGGATCAGCCCAGCCTATTGCATGCATAAGATTCTCCTGGAAGAGGGACACAGACCTTCCAGGGAACACCAAAGGCGCTTGAACCCGAATATGAAGGAAGTGGTGAAGAAGGAAATTATAAAGTGGTTAGATGCGAGAATCATTTTCCCCATCTCTGACAGCATTTAGGTTAGCCCAGTACAGTGTGTACTAAAGAAGGGTGGTATGACGGTGGTAAAGAATGATAAAAACGAGCTTATATCCACCAGAACCGTCATGGGTTGGAGAATATGCATGGACTACCGAAAGTTGAATCTTGCCACCCGCAAAGACCACTTCCCACTTCCCTTCATTGATCATATGCTCGACCGGCTAGCAGGGAGGTCTCACTTTTGTTTCCTTGACGGGTATTCGGGGTACAACCAGATTTCTATTACCCCGGAGGATAGGGAAAAGACCTCCTTTACATGCCCTTATGGGGTATTCGCTTTCATAAGGATGCCCTTTGGCCTCTGCAATGCACCTGCAACATTCCAACGGTGCATGATGGCCATTTTCACAGACATGGTGGAAGATATCATGGAGGTCTTCATGGACGACTTCTCAGTGGTGGGAAATTCGTTTGATGAATGCCTAGCAAATTTAAACCGTGTGCTGAAGAGGTGTATAGAGACGAACCTGGTGCTGAATTGGGAGAAGTGCCATTTCATGGTACAAGAAGGAATCGTCTTGGGGCATTTGGTTTCGAGTAAAGGTATTCAGGTGGACAGAGCCAAGGTCGAGGTGATTGGAAAACTTCCACCGCCCACGACAGTCAAAGCTATTCGTAGCTTCCTGGGACACGCCGGATTCTACCGGCGATTCATCAAGGATTTCTCCAAAATTGCCAACCCTCTCTGTAAGTTGCTAGAAAAAGATAACCCATTTGTGTTTTCTGATGATTGCAGGGTGGCTTTTGAGGAGCTAAAGAATCGGTTAGTCACCACACCGATTATAGTTGCCCCCGACTGGGAGCAATCGTTCGAGCTCATGTGTGATGCTAGTGACTACGCTGTGGGAGCCGTGTTGGGGCAACGCAGAGACAAGGTAATGCACCCAATTTACTACACAAGTAGGACATTGAGTGGAGCACAGCTGAATTACACGGTAACAGAAAAAGAGATGTTGGCTGTAGTGTTTGCCTTTGACAAGTTCAGGTCTTACCTGATCGGGTCAAAGGTGATTGTGTACACTGATCAGGCAGCCATTCGGTACTTAGTTAAGAAAAGAGAGTCTAAGCCGCGCCTAATTTGTTGGGTGCTACTCTTACAAGAGTTTGACTTGGAGATTCGTGACCGTAAGGGAACGGAGAACCAAGTCGCTGACCATTTATCACGACTTGAAGGTGCTGAAAAGGCACCTACATCTGAGGATATTCTGGAAACCTTTCCAGATGAGCAGCTGCTGGCCACAAGTGTGGAAGAGGTGCCATGGTACGCATATATTGCTAATTACCTTGCATGTGGCATCGACCCTTATGAGCTCTCCTCTGTGCAAAAGAACGATTTTATCGTGACTGCAGAAATTATTATTGAGACGAACCGTATTTGTTCAGAATTTGTATTGATAACATGATCCGGAGATGCGTCTCCGAGATAGAACAATTTTCGATTTTGCAGGCTTGTCACGCGTCACCTTATGGGGGACACTTTGGAGGAGTCCGGACAACAGCAAAGGTGTTAGAGGCCGGTTTCTACTGGCCAACAATTTTCAAGGACGCCCACCAGTGGGTAAAAAGATGCAATGAATGCCAAAGAACGGGAAACATATCCCGTCGACATGAGATGCCTATGAAGCCAATGCAGGAAGTTGAGGTGTTCGATGTTTGGATCGATTTCATGGGTCCCTTTGTCAGCTCTTATGGAAATAAGTATATACTTGTTATTGTGAATTACATGTCCAAATGGGTGGAAGCTGCAATATTCCCCACCAATGATTCGAGAGTGGTGGTGGGGTTTTTGAAGAAGAATATTTTCACCCGGTT